>PVHX01002547.1:0-165331 GCA_004024805.1 Geosciurus inauris
TCTTTTATTGCTGAATAATATTCCATTGTGTATATGTACCACAGTTTCTTTATCCATTCATCTATTGAAGGACATCTGGGTTGCTTCCACAGTTTTGCAATTGTGAATTGTGCTGCTATAAACATTGAAGTGGCTGCTTTACTGTAGTGTGCTGTTTTTAAGTCTTTAGGTTATAGGCCAAGGAGTGGGATAGCTGGGTTGGGAAGTTTTTTTTAAAAGGCTAGTATCTGTGCCCTATTCCCAGAGTCTGATTTATCTGGTTTGGGGTGTAACCTAGACACTAGGATTTTTTCAATATGTCCAAGTGATTTAATGAGCAAACAGAGTTGGAATCACACTGTGAACCTTGGCAACGTCTGTGATTTGTCTTATCCAAAATAAAGAACTGCTGCTCTTCCCTGCAACAATTCTCAGGCCAGGTCTCTCATCTGTTTCCATGGCCAAAAGCCATACGTAGCCAGCTGTAGATGTCAATCTGCAGCATTTTCTAGATACTTCCAGGTTTGCTTCCTTGTTTCAGATTTTTCTCTCCAGAGGTATGCCTAACATTTAACATTAAGACTGTAGACTTATTTCAGAACAGGGATACCTTGAAAGCATAGATTCAGCTTCAGCCTTCAGAATTCAAATATCTTGACCAGAATGCTAAACTTAGAAAGGATGCCCAAGTTTTAAATCTTCAGTTCCCTCATTTGTAAAGCAGGGTTGATAATAAGGCTGGCTCCTACAAGGTTGTTCGAGGATTGTAACAAGTTAACTGTAGGAGCCCCAGGCTTGCAGTAAAGGTCAGCTATTGTTGACATTAACATCATTATTTTATCACCTTTTGTCAATCAACTTGCATCCCTTTCTGAAATTCAGACACAAATGTGACAGGGACTGTTAGGAGTTAGAAGTTGGCTAGGTATACAAAATCTCAGGTCCATTCCAGACCTACATTTTTTTCTTCTTTTTTTTTTTTTTTTCAGTTGAGTTGTTTGTACCAGTGAACTAAAAGTAGAGCGACACTGCCTTGATTCCTCAGCTCTCGGCCTTGGCTGCAGGTCAGATATCATTAAAAATCCATCCCAGACCAGTTAAACCAGAATTTCTGGGAGTGGGACTCAATCATCATTATTTTTATAGTTTTGTGGGTGACTCCAAAGTGCAGCTAAAGGTGAGAAACTGGTTTAGGTCTGGAGGCTACCAGTAGCCTCCTGGGCCCCCTCCTTCCCTGCCTTTTTTTCTCTCTCTCCTCCATCTTTGAACTCTCTCCCTCTGGTTTTCTCTTTCAATTGCAGTCAGATTCTACATTCCTTCCCACCCCATTTATATGCTTGCTCTGTCCTAAAGATTCTCTTATTCTCAGATTCTGAACTCAGACTTGACCATTAATAACTCCTTTACTTCAAAGAGGTTCAACCACTCCAGTGTTCCAGACGCCCACCCTGCAGCACTTCCTAGAAGGGTCCCTACCCCTGTGGCTACCATAATTCGTGATACAGCCTTGTCACTATTCACATTCATGTCCTTTACTCTAAAATCAGCTAAAGGGAAGGGTCTATATCTATTTTGTTCTATTTTAATTTCCAGTAGGTAAACTTTTGTAGACACAGAAACAAACACTAAAACCTTAAAATAAATAAAGTTTGTCCACAAGTATTATCAAGAAGATGGATAGTAATTCCTTCATTGTACATCTTTCAGAGTTCTTTTACGTCCACCATCATGGGTGATTCTCACAACAGCCTTTTCAAGTATTTTAAACTCAGTTCACAATCAAAAGTGAGGATCAGAGAAGCCAAAACTTGACTGTGTCTGAATAGCCAACAGGCGGCCACATCAGGTCTCAAACTTGTTCCTTTGGGAATATTTAAGGCTGCTTCTATCACATCATGCTCCCAGGCAGAACTCCACAGTGTGATTGCTCAGATTCCATGTCAAAAGTGTGCCAAGTAATGAGAATCAAGTGGGGCTGTGGTGAGCTGTGCTTGTTCCTGCCTTTGCCTAATTATGTCAGGGTGGTGAAGAAAGTCCAGGTGCTTTTGAAGCCCAGAAGTTCTATATTAGACCAAAAAAAAAAAAAAAAAAAAGAAAAGAAAATGTGGGACTTGGATCTATTTTTCTTTAGTACTCTGCACTTTATTCAAGAATGACTAGTTCTGAGTCAAGCTTCTGTGCAAAGCACTGCGGTGGCATTTGCCTGGCAATGTCTTTGGCCTGACCATGTGCCTGTTTCTCCCAGGCCCACTCAGCCGGCTTCTTCTCTGAATCCAGTTTAGCCTTAGAGTTGTGGGGGGAGAAGAGACTGCCTGTGTATAATAGAAAATCAAAACATGCAAATAATACAGAGAGATGTTCATCATTTATTTCTCAAGTGCTTCTAGCTAGTGAATGATATAGCAACATTGACAAAGCAAAAAACCATTTTTTTTATGTCTGATAAAAAAATGTGCTCATGACTTCGTGATGAATGCCATCTTGAACACCACACATATCTAATTTTTTAAAGACATGAACAAAACATTTGCTGAACTCAGTTACTTCCTTCATTTTGTCATAGCTAATTGATAGTTCTAATAAAATGAAATGCTCAGAGTTTTTAGTTAGAAACTTTCAATCACCCCTTTTATATCAATAGTATCTTCCAGGTCTTCCTAGTTTAGCACAGCTTGTTGTTTGTCTTAACCCCTAGCCTAAGGTGTCAGGGGGGCAGGGGACACATGCAACACTTTTTTGTATCATCGCAAAATCTTGTTGGTGATTTGTGTATTGCATACGCATATATTAAATACTGAATAGTTTTAACTGATGTGAAAACCAATTAAATAATTGAAGAGATTCCTTTTCTCTCTTCCAATTCCTGGGATAGTACTTGGCATTAGGGGGCATTCAATGATTGTTAATTAATGAATAAACATCCAACTAAATGGATGATCATTTTTTTGGTAAAGTGAGTGTGCTTTTCAAATTTATTTAGCAAACTCTAGAGATTTAAAAAAATTACATTTAAATTCACCAAGTAAAAGCACATCTATGCTATGTATAAGTGAATAAGTGTTAAGCCTTGGTATTTATCATGTTTTCCAGGAATTTGTTTCCTATGGCTCAACTATCTATAGTTGATATTTATTGAACAAAGAACTTTCAGACCTTCAAAGTCCATCTGTCTCAAATACCAATTCTTTAGGTGGTAGGACCAAACTTTTTCACATTCTATCTTCATTCAGAAGCATTAAAAGGAAGCATTTTGGAGCATTTAAAAAATGTCAGACACATCTTGCAGTACACATTTCACAGAAGCAGGATCAGTTCTAGACTTTTCTTGAATTCAACCTTTTGCCGAAATAAAGTATTTAAAATATCATTTATTTGTTGTATAAGCAACAAACACACTTGAATCTAATCAAGACTTAGCCAGTTTTCAGAAATCATGGGAAGATAGAGGAACACACTAAATGAAACCACAAAAAAGCACACAGATAAACACAAACTAAGATATCCTATAGGAATTTGAGTTTATTTCTTCAAACAAATTAATGGCCTGAAAAGTAAAAAGGTAAAGGATCCTGCTCTAGATGAAAATGTCTTTATGTTAAGAATGACTGATGTTACAGTCACTGCAATTGAAATATGTAAACCTTTCAAAGACCATTTTATAGATAATCAAAGAAATTTGTAAAGGAGTCAGATATTGAATGACAGCTTTATTTTTATAATAATTAAAAGCTATCATTAAACATTTTCCTGCTAGGTATAGGCTGCTATTAAAAAACGTCCCACAGATTGAGTGGCTTAGAAATAAACATTTATTTCTCACAGTTCTGGGGGATGAGAAGTCTAAAATCAGGGAGCTGTCAAATCGAACAACTGGCGAGGGTCCATTTTCTGGTTTGCAGACAGCAGACTCCTCCTTGTATCTGGTGATGAAAAGAGAACTAGGTAATTCTTTGGTCTCTCCTCATAAAGGCACTAATCACATTAATGAGAGATCCACCCTCAAAAATCAATTATCTCTCCCACAGGCTCCACTTTCTAATACCATCTTGGGGATTAGTGCTTTAACATTGCAATTGGAGGAGGTGAGGGAGCTAAGGATCCATCCACTGCAGTTGTGTTGAAGGAGATAATGGTATTATGTGTATGCAGGTAAATATCCACATATAGTTGGAGATGTTTACACAGCAAAGTATTTAGTGATGAAATGTCAGTGTTTAAGCATTATGCATTAAAATTCTTCCATATAAAATAGAAAAAAGAAACAAAATAAATAGCAAGTATAGAAAATGATGATAATTGTTGAATATGGATGATATGTATATACACGTGATATTATTATATTATTCTGCCTACTTTCATGTAGAAACATTTTAACAACAAGAAAAAAGTTTCACTGCGAAAACAGCTCACAGTTATAATCCTCCTTGAAGGTCATCAATTTCCTCTGGAGATTAGGCTTTAAGAATCATTCTATGCCTAAAGCAAAAGAAGTAAAATCAAGAATCGATAAATGGGATGGCACCAACTAAAAAGCTTTTTTCACAGCAAAGGACACCATCAAGGATGTTAAGAGATAGCCTACAGATTGGGAGAAAATCTTTACCACTTATACCTCAGATAGAGCATTAATCTTCAGGATATGTAAAGAACTCAAAACACACACACACACAAAAAACAAATAACTCAATCAATAAATGGGCAAAGGAACTGAACGGAAACTTCACATAAGAAGAAATACGATCGGTCAACAAATATATGGGGAAAAAATCGTTCAATGTCTCTAGCAATTAGAGAAATGAAAACTGAGATTTCATCTCACTGCAGTCAGAATGGCAATTATTAAGAATACAAGCAACAATAAATGTTGGCAAGGATGTGGAGAAAAAGGCACACTCATACATTGCTGGAGGGACTGAAAATTGGTACAACCACTATGGAAAGCAGTATGGAGATTCCTCAGAAACCTTGGACTGGAACTACCATTTGACCCAGTTATCCCACTCCTCAGTATGTACCCAAAGGACTTAAAATCAGCATACTACAGTGACACAGCCACATCAATGTTTATAGCAGCTCAATTCACAATAGTTAAGCTTTGGAACCAACCTAGGTACCCTTCAACAAATGAATGGATAAATAAAATGTGGTATATATACACAATGGACTATTAGTCAGCCATAAAGAAAAATGAAATTATGGTATTTGCCAGTAAATGGATGGAACTGGAGACTATCATGCTAAGTGAAATAAGCCAATCCCAAGAAACCAAAGGTGGAATGTTCTCTCTAATATGTGGATGCTAACACACAATAAGGGGAGAAGGGTGTAGGGAAGACTAGAAGTACTTTGGATTAAAGAAAGGCGAATGAAGAGAAGGGAAGGGGGATGGGAATACAAAAGACAATAGAATGAATCATTTTGCTTTTCTATGTTCATATAGGAATATATGACCAGTGTAACTCCACGTTATGTACAACCACAAGAATGGAGAGTTATACTACATGTATGTATAATAGTTCAAAATATATTCTGTCATGCATAATTAAAAGGAATAAATAAAGTTTAAAAATATACATATGATGTTTATAAAAAAGAATCATTCTATGTATTAATAGTTATATAACTGTGTTCATGAGATCATACATTTACTCCTTTTTACTCTGCAATATTTACTTATCTTGGAAAATTGGTTAATACTATGTAGAGAGCTAATTCATGCTTCTTAATATGTGAATGTGATTCCATCTCAGTTTTGTGTGTGTTACTAAAATTAATATTTATTTAACATCGTGTGGTATTTCTTATTATTTCCTTTTTATTACATGCATGTTGCTACTATTTAAGTAAAACAAGACTAGTTCAGATGGCAATTAGTAGTTGAAGTTATTAAACCAATATATTAGGACAATTTAATAATATTTAATAATTTTTTCATACTTATGATGAATAGGATATTTCTAGTTGTTTCATCTACCAGTAATATTCCTGCAGCCTAGGACATTTTTCTTTTCTTTTATGCAGCTGTAAAACTGAATATAGTCTAAAGTAAAATGCACTTTGACTTTCAGCTCTGCTTTTACCAAGCCCACATACTGACTCCTGGTATATTTCCAAGGTGATGACATAATGCTAAGTAGCCTCTCAACAAACACATTTGAGCATGGCATACATGGGACTTCACCTAATAGCACAGCAGCAGGTGTTTAGACTTGTGTAAAATTTTCAGATCTAAAAAAAAAAAAGGTCACCCATCACAAACAATTTTAATAAATGTTGATTTTGCTGTTCATATTCAGGATAGATAAAATGGATTCTGTGTTTTTAAAAAAACCATTGAAAATATTTTTCCTGTTCTTCAATACAGCACACATGCTCAAGTTGGCAAGAAAAAGGCCCTTGAGTCCTAAGCCCATTATTAATGGGAAAATTATACATTCTCACCCCTCTAGGTCTTCCCTTCTCCCCTTACCTATTCAGAACATTGAGTAAATGGGTATGTCTGAGTAGCCGATAATTTTTTTCTTTTCAAAATGAATGAAATGATATTACCCTGTGACAAGAAGGGAACATATGTTGTGAGGAGAAAATACATTTTCCCCAAAGTGGAAAAAAATACAACACTTTTTATGGAAGCATTTGTATTATCCAGAAAATTGTAAATACAAAATTATTTTCAGGATAAAATGCAGATTTTTCAAAATAAAAAGTAATAAAGATAAAGCTAGAATTCTTATTTCATTTCTTTCTTCTTTTCTTCTGTGTTCTTCTATGGTAACAGGAACAATTAAATATTAAAAATTATAATTGTTTAGGTTATTTTCAGAAAAGAAAGCCAATGTTAACTGTAAAGGCAGTTTGCACTATTTAATTTGAATATATTTACATTCAGTCAGGAACTAATTAAATGACACCTAGGCACTCAACCAGAAATAACATGATGGAAGTTTATTTTGCTATTGCCTGGCGAATGGCTGTGTGATATGATAAAATTGACCTTCACTGTAAAGCAAAGCAAAGCAAATGTTTTTTTTTCTATTAATGGCCACAGATGGTACTCATTATCTCATGTGCATCAGAGAAAACTTTTGTACATCATGTCATTTCCTACCATTTAGTCAGCAACTTAACAGGCATTGTGTGAAGTTGGAAAGATTAAAAAAATGTAATATTTACACACCGCTCTACTACTTTTTCCCCAATAACCTCCATAAGACATGCTTCTTGCTCTTATGATGAAATAAGAATTAAAAATGAATTTTAAACATTGACAGAATTGGCTTCTGTTATAACTTGAAGCACTTGCTCTTGGGAGCTTTGACATTCCAGTCCCATATCCACAGGATGCTGATTCAATCTTAGTTTATTCCTCACATCTTATCATGTTACTGAAAACCTAAAGTAGAACAATGGAATTCTTCAGGCAGAAGGAGACTTGTGGTAACCAACATAACGCCATCAATAATGTACTAATAATAGCCATCATTTACTGAGGAAGTGTTATCTGCCAGGCATTGTGCTGAAAACTTTTCTATATTATGTCATTTAATCATCACCACAACACTTTGCAATCACTACTGTATCCCCAATGAACAGTAAGAATATGGTGGTTTGTAAATGTTAATTCTCTCATTCATGTTCAATCTATGAACTAGTTATTTATTCAGTATCCACTAAATTTTCTTCTTGCACCTCAATTTTCTTTTCAAGATTCCATCATATCTTTCCCACTCTCAGTCAATATAGTTAATATATTAACTCTGTTCTGTCTCCAGAGAGGAAAATCTGCCCAAGAACCTAACCAGACACACTTCATTGGTTCAAGGGCAGTCACATGTACTACATTGTACCCACCAGAGTAAATCCCAGGACCAATGTTGGTGCTTTGGGTAACTATTACAGCTTCAATGTTAAATGTTCCCCAAAAGCCCATGCTTTAAAGACTTGGTTCTCAAAGTGGTCTGAGGAACTTTTGGGAGGTGGAGACTAGTAGAAGTAGAAGGTCTTTAGGTCATTGAAGTCATGCCCAAAATGGCCATTGTAGGACCTTGGCTAGCCCTTTCTATCTCTGTTTTCCTAGATCATGATATGAGCAGTGTGTTCCACCATAGGGTCCCCACCATTGCCATCTAGCCCCTTCACCAGTCTCGGTCCAAAGCAATGGGTCCACTTTGATATTGGACCACTTTGATATTGGACTGGGACCTTGAAAACTATGGGCCAGAATAAAACTTTTCTCTTTATAAGTTAATTAACTCAGCTATTTCATTAGGGTAATATGAAGGTGACTAACACAAGAACTCAGTGGCCCTCTTTCTGCATAGTTTGTTGGACACTATAAGATGTAAATCTAGAGCTCATGGTGGCTATCTTGCCATAGTTCATGTGTTTGAAGAGATGACTATCTGGCAGAACAGCAACCTGTCCTCTGCTTAGTGTTTTGTGCTTACCGAGTTGGGCATTTCAGAAACAAACCCCAGAACAGAAAGGAATAGTTTGTACAGAAGGAAACATTAAACAGACTTTCATTCCACATTCCCTGCTACTGTGTTCTCAGCAGTCAGGAATTTATTCTCAAGTCTATAGCACAGAGACCACAGTCATGTCAGCATGAGGACCAGATGGAATAAAACTAAGATCCATGTGCATTTATTTTCAGAGCATTAGTAAAGGTTGGGATGAGGGCAGGTTATATCTCCCTCTAGTCTTGTGTCTAATTTTGGCTCACCAGTTCTATAAGTGCTACTTAGGAATGCTAGGTACTTAACAGGAGTCAAACAATCTCTCTGTCATGTCTATAATTTTGAAAAATGAATCTAGAAAATCAAAGTCATACATCTCTTTATAATGGCCCTTCCAAAGGAAACAATTTCTTAGATGATTTTTATTGGAATATTAAGTTCAACAAATAAATCCAGAGGCCTAATAAAGCTTTCCTATATGAAAATAGAAAAATGAGTTAAAATATTAGAACAGAGCCAAGCATGGTGGCACACGCCTGTAATCCCAGCAGTTTGGGAGACTGAGACAGGAGAATCACGAGTTCAAAGCCAACCTCAGCAATGGCAAGGCACTAAGCAACTCAGTGAGACCCTGTCTCTAAATAAAACACAAAATAGGGCTGGGGATGTGACTCAGTGGTCAAACACCCCTGAGTTCAATCCGTGGTATAAATAAGTAAATAAATAAATAAATAAATTTAAAAATATTAGAACAGAGAGCAGAATGGCTATGTGCATTTCTTTTTGAAATCCTAGTAAATGTCCCTGAAGCACAGAGTGCCTCCCAGTATGCACCCAGCATCTTTCCTGATATTCTCTATTTGAACCTCACAGCAATATGGGGATTAAACAGGGAAAGGAACTGGAGGTCAGAGAACTCACTAGGTATCTTGCCTTGGGTCAAAATAATAAATGAATAGAATACAAAACCATAGAAAGTTTTACAGAAGTTCTTATATGTAGGCATCTAATGGAAATATTCAGAAAGCTAAAAAGCAATTAGATTCTGGTTGATAATATCCCATCAATCAAGAACACCATATTTAATTCACTATTTTAACAACAAATATAGCTTGTTATTCAATAAAATTTTAAGTTGTATTCCTCATATTTTATTAATATAACAAATGCAAGAAGCCAAAGGCAGGAATAGAAACAGATTTACTAAATATAGGTCACTCTTTAGAATATGCAAAGACAAAGAGCTGGAGTCTGCCCTTTAGATCTATAGGTGATTTAACTTTTGTGATCTCTTTAGGGAATTAGAATGAGAAATTCACCAAGCCATTCTTTTCCATTATTTATTCAGCCAGAAAAAAAAGTGCAACAATCTACAGATAGGTGAAGGTCTGTATGAGTTGGAGGTATGTAATGAGGTGGGAAACCACCCTGACTGTGCTGGTCATGGTCTGCATCACCAGTTATGCCATCAAATATCAATCTAGTTTTGCTTTGGAAGTATTGTGTAGGTATGACTAAAACACATGATCAGTTGACTGTAGTATAGGAGGTTATTCTCGATGAACTAGGTGGACCTGATTCAGTAACTGAAAGACTTTAAGAGCAGAACTGAGCTTCTCTAATGAAGTACAGCAGCTTCGTACTTGCCTAAAAAGTGCAGCCCACCCTTCCTGATGGCCTATTGTGTGGATTTCAGAAGTGACTACCCAGCACACACAATAATCTAAGCCAATTCATACATACAATTGGTTCTCCAAGTCTGTGTATTCTGCATCTGAGGAATCAAATAACCACAGATGAAAAATATTTAGAGTGAAATATCTGTCTTTACTACATACATGTTGGTATTTGTCTTGTCATTATTGCCCCATGCATAGCAGATACATGGTATTAAGTATTGTGAATAATATAGAGGTTTTTTAGATGTTTTCTAGAGTGTGTGTGAGGATGTATATAGGTTATATGCAAATAACTAGTACATTTCATATTAGAGACTTGTGCATCCATGAATTTTGGTATTCACTGGGGGTGGGGGACTGGAGCCAATCCCCTGCAGACACCAGGGAACAACTGTACGTAAATACATTTGTACAAGTATGGCATACATATATGTATATATGTTATCTACAAATCATATATACATAAATATGCATATATTAGATATATTTTATATATGCATGTATGCATATATAAAAGATAGATGGATGACAGAGAGAGAAATAGACCCTCCTGCTTCTGCTTTATTACTTGATTTCTATATACCAATTATTTGAACAATGAGAATTCAGCATAATTGTTAACTAAGTGAAAAGTTATTAGCTAGGTAACTGACAGTGCAAAACAGAATTCAGAGCTATCATAGAGTTAAAAATGAAGTTTTAATAATTATTAAAATTAGAAAAAATTAAGTTGTTTTAATTATTAAAACAGAAGAGAGAGCTGAAGGGCCTAGCAACATTTGACTGATTCCAAGGTCTCTGAGAATATATTGTCAAACTAACTCACAGAAAATGAAAAAAAAAAAAAAACTAAAAACAAAAACAAAACAAAAAGCTGAATTGTCTTTAGTTGGTGCTATAATGGGAGTGAAGAACAAGGATAGGTGATGCTCATGTGAAGAACAGGTAGGCAGGTGGAAAGCCCACAGAAGAGGGAATATCTACACTTTCTCCTGCAAGCTTCCATTTTCCTTCTAGTGCTCCCCATTATTGGAACCTAAAAAGACAATCCAGTTGGCAAAAATAAAATGTGCAGAATCCCTGTCCCAGCAAAGCAAGATGATATAGAGTATAGAGGGACTGGTTTTCCACTGAAAGACAATAGCCTAATTATTGGAATAGAGTTCTGTATTGATAAGAACATATAGTTTTGGCAAAATACCCTTCCAAAATGAAACAAAAAAAACAAAAGCAAACAATTGGATATTTCTGTAGCTTACCATTTCTTAAGTCTCCTATTTTACTAGATAGAATTAAATTTTGTTCTTTTTTAAAAAGTAGCCACTTAAACTCTGTTCTGCTTAAAAACACATTTCACATTCAAGACCTTGTAAATGAATTTTCATTTTGATTGGTCCACTTAAACATCAACAATAAGCTCCCTAATTGCCAAAACACTTTTTATAATACTTAACGAAGTCAGTTACATTCTTTTGAATATGGGTCAGAAGCAAAGACTGAATAGGATTAAGTACAGTCTAGTTAGTATTCTACCTGTTAAGGGAAAAGTATGGATGGGAATAGAAATCAACACAATTTAAAGTGCTAGGTATTAGAAAATAATAAATGAAAATTTGGAGACCAATTCAGCATGAAGATAAGGATAAGAGGATAAGTTTGGATTACAATGAAGGTTGGTTTTTATGTTTGTTAGTTTGGTTGGTTGGTTGGTTTTAAACAAAACTAGAGACAGACAATAACAAATTCAGCAACAGTTCATTGAGTTTGGTTCACTCAGCATGTCTTCTACTCTCACCATAGACAACATCCTGAAGTTTCTTAAAAATGATATGTTTGGTTCATAATTCTATGACTTTTCACAAGCTCTGCCTTCTTCCTGGAATGCTTTTATTTCTTCACCTTTTTATGAATGACTTCTTTGAACTTTTAGTCTCAATTCCGACTAGTATTAATTTAATATATAGCCATACTTCAGAGATACTGTGAGTTATTCCAGACTACTACAATAAAGAATATACTGCAATAAACTAAGGCACACAATACATTGGTTTCCCAGTGCACATGAAAGTTTTGTTTCACAGTGATATAAAGTTATGAGTCTAAAACACCAGTACACATACCTTAATTTAAAAATTATTTATTGCTAAAAAGGCCAATTATCATCTTAGCTGTTGTGAAAGTGGTATTAATAGACTTCTTGATGCAGGGCTGCCACAAATCTTCAATCTATAAAAAAAAATCTGAAAAATGCAATAAAGCAAAGCACAATAAAGTGAGGTCTGCTTGTATAAAGAAATGATAGATAAGCAAAGTCATGGGTGCTATAAACACATTTGGTGTACAGTTTTGAAAGTTCCAAACTTCTGGCCTGATAGAAAATAAGAAACATATGCACTATAACATAGATTGGAATAAATGACCCAACAGTTAAACCAACAAATGGTATGGTCCACATAAAAGGAAAATGACACAGATGCAAACTTGATTCTTCTTGAACAGGTTCTTGATTGCTGCTGTGATCATCTGAGGATATCAGATTCATACTTCTTCACTCTTCCAAAGCAGACTCTGCCAGGGATTCTCCAGAAGCCTTTGGTCCCAGACTAGGGTAGCACCCTTGATCCCTCTTGTTCTGGGGCTTCAGCCTCTTGGACTGTGCAGCTACTAGTTCTTCCAGCTCTGCAGCCTACAAACAGCCATTGTAGACTATCCAGCTTCTGGTCGCAGCCTCACTAAGTTGCTCGGGCTGGCCTTGAACTTGTGATCCTCCTGCCTCAGCCTCCCAAGCTGCTGGGATTACAGAATTTCACCCACCTTTTGAGCACAGATCACTCACCGACTGCTGCCTATCATCTGCCATTTTCCTGTTTGCCCATGCCTTGCCTGCTCATAACCAGTCACCTGATGTCCACCCACGGATCATCTGCCAACAACCTGCAGACTGTCTGCAGACCACCAGTGTATTGCCTGCTTCCCATTGCCCCCTGCTGCCTGGAAGTCTATTGTCACAGTACCTGCAGGTGAGGTACTGGAAGCCTTCAGGGACACTATAAAACCACAGGGTAGAAACTGTACTGCCTCAGACCCATACTGCTAAGGGAGAAGACACACAAACAATATGAAAAAACAAGGGAACAAAGCACCTCAAACAAACCAAGATGTTTCAACAATAGAATCAATAGAAAACACTGTAGAAGAAATGTCAGAGAAGGAGTTTACAAAGTACATAGTTAGAATGATCCTTGAAATAAAAAATAGTATTGGAGAGAAAATACAGGAAGTGAAAGATTTCAATAAAGAGGCAGGGATTATAAAAAAAATCAAGCAGAAATCCTTAAAATGAAGGAAATAATAAAACAAATTAAAATTTGCATGGAAAGTATCACCAACAGACTAGACCACTTAGAAGGTAGAACCTCAGGCAATGAAAACAAAATATATACCCTTGAAAATAAAATAAACTGCACAGAGAAGATGGTAAGAAACCATGAACAGAACTTCCAAGAAATATGAGATAACATGAAAAGACAAAATTTAAGATTTACCAGAGTAGATGAAGGTGGGGAGATATAAACCAAAGGAATGCACAATCTTTTCAATGACATAATATAAGAATGAATGGAAAATCAATTACAAGAGGGTTACAGGACTCCAAATGTACAAAATTTCAGCAGACCCACACCAAGGCACATTATAATGAGAATGACTAACATACAGAATATGGATAGAATTTTAAAGGCTGCCAGAGAAAAAAAAATCAAATTAAATATAATGGGAAGCCTATTTGGATTTCAGCTCATTTCTCAACCCAGACTCTCAATGCCAGGAGGTCCTGGAACAACATATACCAAGCTCTAAAAGTAAATGGATGCCAACTGAAAATTTTATATCCAGCAAAATTAACATTCAGATTTGAATATGAAATAAAAACCTTCCATGATAAACAAAAGTTAAAAGAATTCACAACTAGAAAGCCTGCACTATAGAACACTATCAGCAAAATTTTCCATGAGAAAGAAATGAAAAAAAAAAAACAAAACAGTAAAAACCAGCAAAGAGACTACCTACACTAAAGGAAAGGTCAAGCAAAGGAGAAACTAAGTCAAGTTAAAAACCAAAAATAAACCCAAATCATATCTCAGTAATATCCCTGAATGTTAATGGCCTAAACTCATCAACCAAAAGACATAGACTCAAGATTGTATTTTTTTAAAAAAAGACCCAACAATATGCTGCCTTCAAGAGACTCACCTCCTAGGAAAAGACATCCACAGACTGAAGGTGAAAAGTTGGGAGAAAACATCACTCACAAAGACTGCATAAACAGGCAGTGGTTTCCACCCTTATATCAGACAAAGTGGACTTCAAACCAAAGTTAGTCAGAAGGCATAAAGAAGGACATGTACTGCTCAAGGGAATCATATCAACAAGACATAACAATCATAAATATTTATGCCCTAAACAATAGAGCATCTATGTACATCAAACAAACCCTTCTAAATTTTAAGAATCAAATAGACTACAACACAATAATGCTGGGTGATTTTAACATACCTCTCTCACCACTAGATAGATCTTCCAAACAAAAGCTAAACAAAGAAACTATAAAACTAAATAATACAATCAGTGATTTAGACTTAACAGACATATATAGACTATTCCATCCATCATCAAACAAATACACTTTCTTCTCAGCAGCACCAGGTCTGGTTGTGAAGGTCTGCTTGTGAAGGTCTACCCTTCTCTAAAATAGACCATATATTATGCCACAAAGCAACTCTCAACAAATTTTAAAAAATAGAGATACTACCCTGCATTCTATCAGATCATAATGGAATGTAATTAGAAATTAATGATAAAATAAAAAATAGAAATTACTCCAACACCTGGAGACTGAATAATATGCTATTGAACAAAGAGTGGATATAGGAAGACATCAGAGAGAAGATAAAAGAGTTTTTAGAGGTAAATGAGAATACCAATACAACACAGAAAAATCTCTGGACACTCTGAGGGTAGTGCTAAGAGAAAGGTTCAGTGCATTAAGGTTATTGATTAAAAGAATAAAATGTCAATAAATAAATGACCTAACATTACATCTCAAAGACCTTGAAAAACAAGAATGAATCAACATCAAAAGTAGTAGAAGACAGAAAATAATTAAAATCAGAACTGAAATCAATGAAATTGAAACAAAAGGTACATTTGAAAAAATTGACAAGATGAAAAATTGGTTCTCTGAAAGAATAAATAAATAAATAAAATGGATAAACCCTTTGCCATGCTAACAAACAGAAGGAGAGAGAAAATTCAAATTACTAAAATTTGTTACAAAAAAAAGGAAATATCACAAAAGACACTATTGAAGGTAATTAGAAACTATTTTGAAAATTTATACTCCAATAAAATAGAAAATTTCGAAGACATTGACAAATTTCCAGAGACATGTGATCTCCCCAGACTGAATCAGGAGGACATACACAATTTGAACAGATCAATTTCAAGCAAGGAAATAGAAAAGGCCATCAGAAGCCTATGAACAAAGAAAAGCCCAGGACCAGATGGATTCTCAGCCAAGTTCTACAAGACCTTCAAAGAAGAACTAATACCAATACTCCTGAAATTATTCCATGAAATAGAAAAGAAGGGAACCCTTCCAAACTCATTCTATAAGACTAGTATCCCACTGATACCAAAACCAGACAAAGACACATCAAGGAAAGTAAACTTCAGACCAATATCCCTGATGAACATAGACACAAAATTTCTCAATAAAACTCTGGCAAATCCCATACAAAAATATATCAAAAGATAGTGCACTATGATCAAGTTGGGTTCCTCCCACAGATGCAAGGTTGGTTCAAGATACAGAAATCAATAAATGTAATACATCATACCAATAGACTTAAACACAAGAATCATATGATTATCTCAATAGATGAAGAGAAAGCATTTGGCAAAATACAGCACCTCTTCACATTCAAAACACTAGAAAAACTAGGGATAGTAGGAACAATCCTCAACATTGTAAAAGCTATCTATGCTAAATCCAAGGACAACATCATTCTAAATGGAGAAAAATTGAAAGCATTCCCACTAAAAACTGGAACAAGGGTTGGGGCTGTAGGTCAGTGGTAGAGCACTTGCCTAGCATGTGTGAGGCACTGGGTTCGATCCTCAGCACCACATACAAATAATTAATGACTAAAATAAAGATCCATCAACAACTAAAAAAATAAATTAAAAAAAAAACTGGAACAAGACAAAGATGCCCTCTTTCACCACTTCTATTCAACATAGTTCTTGGAAATCTAGCCAGAGCAATCAGACAGATGAAAAAAGTTAAAGGGATACAAATAGAAAAAAAAAAAGAGCTCAAATTATTACTATTTGCCAATGACATGATTCTTAACAAAAAAAAAAAGATTCAAAAAATTCTACCAGAAAACTTCTAGAACTAATAAATGAATTAAGCAAAGTAGCAAGATATAAAATCAATACCCATAAATCAAATACATTTCTATACATAAGTGATGAATAAACTTCAAAAGAAATTAGGAAAACTACCCATTCATAATAGCCTCAGAAAAATAAAATACTTGAGAATCAATAACAAAAGAAGTGAAAGACCTCCACAATGAACACTAAAGAAAGAAATTCAAGAAGACCTTAAAAGATGGAAGATCTCCCATGCTCTTGGATAGGCAGAATTAATATTGTCAAAATGACCATACTGCCCAAACTATTATATAGCTTTAATGTAATTCCTATTAAAATCCCAATGACATTCTTTATAGAACTAGAAAAAGCAATCATGAAATTCATTTGGAAAAATAAGAGACCAAGAGTAGCCAAAGCAATCTTTAGCAAGAAGAGTGAAGCAGGAGGCAACACAATTTCAGACATTAAACTATACTACATTTATAGTAACAAAAACAGTATAGTATTGGCACCAAAATAGACATGTAGACCAATAGTACAAAATAGAAGACACAGAGACAAACCCATATAAATACAGTTATCTCATACTAGACAAAGGTGCCCAAAACACATTAGAGATAGCCTCTTCAAAAAATGGTGATGGGAAAAATGGAAATCCATATGTAGCAAAATGAAATTAAACCTCTATCTCTCACTTTGCACAAAAATCAACTCAAAGTGGATCAAAGACTTAGACACTAGAACAAAGACCCTCTGCCTAATGGAAGAATAATTAGGACCAAATCTTCATTGGACCTGACCTCCTTAACAAGACTCCTAAAGTGCAAGAAATAAAATCAAGAATAAATCAATGGGATGAATTCAAACTAAAAATTTTCTTCTTAGCAAAGGAAACAATAATGTGAATAGAGAGTCTACAGAATGGGAAAAATCTTTACCAAATGCACCTCAGATAAGTATTAATTGCCAGCATATATAAAGAACTCAAAGAACACTAAAAAACCAAATAACCCAATCAATAAATGGGCTAAGGAACTGAACAGACACTTCACAGAAGAAGAAATACAATTGATAAACAAATATATGAGATGATGTTCATCATCTCTAGCAATCGAGAAATGCAAATTAAAAAGATTTCATCTCACTCCAGTCAGAATGGCAGTTATCAAAAATACAAGCAATAATAAGGTTGGTGAGGATGTGGGGAAAAAGGCACACTCAAACGTTGCTGGTGGGACTGCAAATTGGTGCAACCAATCTGTAAAGCAGTATGGAGATTCCTCAAAAACTTGGAATGGAACCACTATTCGACCCAGCTATCCCACTCCTCAGTCTATACCCAAAGGACTTAAAATCAGCATACTACAGTGACACATTCACATCAATGTTTATAGCAGCTCAATTCACAATAGCTAAACTATGGAACCACCCTAGATACCCTTCGACAGATGAATGGATAAAGAAAATGTGGTACATATACACAATGGGATATTACTCAGCCTCAAAGAAAAATGAAATTATGGGATTTGCAGGTAAATGGATGGAACTAGAGAACATGATGCTAAATGAAATAAGCCAATCCCCAAAAACCAAAGGCTGAATGCTTTCTCTGATAAGCAGATGCTGTCCATAGTGGCAGGTTGGGGGCGGAGTAGGGAAGAATGAAGAAACTTTGGATTATGCAGAGAGGAGTGAGGGGAGGGGTGGTACTGTGGGGATGGGAAGGGCAGTAGAATGAGGCAGACGTTATTATTGCTATATATATGTATGATTACACTACTGGTGTGACTCTGTACCATGCACAATCCGACGAATGTGAAGTTGCGCTCCATTGGTGTACAGTGTGTCAAAATGCATTCTACTGTCATGTATAACCAATTAGACCAAATTTAAAAAAATAAATAGAAAGGAGACCAGTAGAATAAAAGGGGATCAGGGGGAGGGGATTGGAAAGGGGAGGTATTGAGGAATGAAATTGTTCAGGGTATACTGTTTTATTGTATGCACATATGAATACATTATAACAAATCCCACTGTTATGCATATTTATAATGTGCCAATGAAAATTTTTAAAAAGGGAAAACCACAAACTGAAAGATGTACACTTTAGGAATGTTTAGGTTGTAAGAAACAGAATACTTCACTTAAACTAGCCAAATAACACAGGCAATATCTGACTAACAAAGGTAAAATCCTAAAAACAAAAAAATAGGCTTCTGATCAGTCATGATCTGGTGGTTCAACAACATTGCTAAGAATCTAGTTTCTCTTAATTTCTCCTGTTTTCTGTTTAAGCCTACATGTTTTGCAGTTACAAGAAAGCAGTAGCAACTGCAGAAGGATTATGTCTTTTCTTTCCTAATATCCAAGAGAAACAGAGTATCTCCACTGAAGGGTATTGAAGCTACTTTTCTGAGAAGCCTCTAAAATATATCTGCTAGCATCTCAGTCATCTGACTATTCATTAGCCAGTCTCTATGACCCAAAGTATTGAGTGCTTTTTGGCTTAAGTTAATCAAAAACTATTCTTGAAAATGGGGTGTAGACTTCATGAGGAAGTGGCTAATAAAAACAATAAAACAACACAGTGGCTAGGGAGGCTAAGGCAGAAGGATCACAAGTTCAAAGCCAGCCCCAGCAACTTAGGGAGGCTCTAAGCAACTTAGCAAGACTCTGTCTCAAAATAAAAAAGGAGCTGGAGATATATAGCTCAGTAGTTAGCCAACTCTGGGTTCAATCTCTGACACCAGAAAAAAAAATCTACTAAATAAAAATAAGAGTAAGACCATAAAAATGTCTCTGCCTAGGAAGAGACTGAGTCACAGTATTGAAGTTCCTAATGCCTCAGTATGAAGTTTATAGTTAACTGAATGGCTGGCATGGGTCCTTTAAAAAGAAGAAGTGATCTGAATAGAAGATAACAAAATTAATCTCAGATACATTGATTTTAAGATTATGATATGACAACATCTAAACAGGAAACTGGAATGGGGAAATAAACCCCAGGAAAATAAGTGAGGTTGAAAACACACCAATGACAGTCTTGAAGCTGCAGTCAATATAGCATGTCAGCATGCACAAACTACCAAGGCAACAGATTTCACCACCTTCTTCTAGGATAGCTCATGCTATAGTGACAGTTTTCAGTTCTTGATCACTCAAAGTGCTTTCATCTAATCAGGGCAGCGTGTAGGGCAATGAAATTGCCTTGGTGGAATTCATTTTGCATTAGTAAGTTTTTATTTTTTTCACAAAATAAATCAAGTTTAATATATAGTGCTTTTTAAAATATTGTGGCAAGGACTCAATGTGTCTTTCTTGTGGGATTCTTACACTGATAGAAAAAACTATTAATAACACCTACTCACTTTATAAGATAGTATAGCTTATTACATTTTTTTAAAAGAGCAAGTCAGGAAAGAGTTGATCGTTAATGGGGAAAAATTCTGAATTTGACATTTTATGTTTTCTTTCCAATTAATGGTTAAGATTTAAATTCTATTTAATCATCACTAAGTAATGTTGTATAGTAATAAACCCTTCAACTGGATAGGCTGCAATGTAGACAGACCACTGGCACAGGCAGAAGTTGGAGTAAAGATGAAAAGCAGCCACTGTTCTTCAGTGGCATTAAATTGCAATTATTCATGTAAAACTGGACATGACCAGTATGTAATAAAGGGATTTGTTAATACATTAGGCATTTAAGACTTGTCATTAAAATTAATTAGCTTAAGTAATTTTAAAGGGTTCACTAATAAATAGTTGTGTATAATAGAGCACTCAGAGGATGACATACGGCTTAAAAGGAAAAGGGAGGGCAATCAAGTACTGAAAACACAATTTTGAATTATTTCCCTTCAGCACTATTCAAGTGTTATACCAAATACATAAATTTCATCAGACATATTCTTCACTTTTATTATATACATATTATGATCTTACATCTTAGAATAAAAAAGAACATAGCCAAATTTGTGGTTCATAGAAGATGTAGAAGATGTCAAAATTACCATAATGCTGATACACATTGTCATTTGGGATACCTGTCTATCCCCAGGTCAGAGAGTTCAGATTAGTTCCCCTGCCATCAATATTCTGTACTGCAGTACTTGAGATGGATCTCTCTCCACTACCTTGTACATTCTAGTGGAAATACTTTTATCAGAGGTTTCTTTAGTGGTTTTGTAAAAGTTCTATCTTTCAATCCTTTATCTTTTTCATTTTGTTTTTTCACTGATACAGTCATAGAAGGGTAGTCACGCTTTAAACCTAACTAGCAGTATAACCATTGGCCTAACAATCCTATTACAATAAGACTACAACAAATAGAACAGCATCAAGAACATTAATTAAGCAAATTGTTTCTGCTAGTATTCACCTAGACATCGTGAATCAGCAGCCCACCTAAATAAACTGGTATATGTAGGATGTTGTATGAGGCTTTGACAAGCTAATGTTGTGAGAACTAATTGAAGCTTAATAGATTTCCTATTACTAAAAACTCACATCATTTCAGAGCACATTTGGTTTAGTCGATATTTATTAACTTTCATTTCTGGACATAACACAAATGTGGAAGCTAGCTTAAGCTGCTTTTCTAGTCTTTTAGAAAACAAGTATATCACTATTGGTCATAAATGACATACATCAAGATCACATAATATAGGAAATAGATAAAAAAAAAACTTTAAAAATTAATTTATAATTATTTAAGTTACCAAGGGGAATTTTCATCAGTGATCCAAACTTTGGTTGGAAGATATAAGTCCCTTAGAATAATGGTTTCTATGTGTGTACCCACACACACATTTAGTTCAATAGGGTTTCTATTAGTTTGAAGTAAAATAAATCAAATATAAGCAGTGCAATAAATTACCATATAATTAATTTATTTCATTCTAAAGAATATTTTCTACTACAAACATTTTTTAAACTTCTTTATTGCTAAAATTGTTTTTCTACTATGAAATGCCAATAAAAATAATATAAGTATAGTTTCTGGTTTGTGTTCTTTGTTTGTTTGTTTTTGGTTTGGGTGCTGGGATTGAATGCAGGGCCTCATGCATACTAGTAAGCCCCAACCTTATCACTAAGCTAACACTCCTGTCTGCTTTTTGATGTTTTTTTATTGTGTTTATAATGACAAAAGTTGCTAACCTTACATTTATCATCTTTCATTTTCTTTGAATTTTACTTATCTGTAGACTCTTGAAGTTTGAAAGCCACTTGGCACAGAGATTCCTAGCAAGTCTTTTGGGACCACTTGCTCCTGCACTTTAGACAACAACTCCTCAGTTGCATGGTCACGTACACGTACACACCACGTGACCTTACAAAGCTGGGCAAGAATGGGAGAGATAATCAAGTTGCTTGGAAGTAACCAAGATGTAGGCAAAGTGCCTGCAGTTCTTGCATTGACCATCAGAAGGGTAGCTGACCATCTTCCTATCCAGAATAGAGACCAATTTGTGGAAGATGAGTTTAGTGAGCGAGAAGCTACTCTGTCTCTAAGAAAGGAGAGAATTATCTTAGTTCTTAATCCTCTCATCCCATTTACAGATAAACATCACAGTAATTGGAAAGCTTTTCTATGGGTTATTTATGGCCACATAACTATTGGTAGATGCATGATTTACAAATCAAAACTCTCTACTTTTTCTGAGTTTCAAGTGAACTTGACTTTTTGGAAAAGCATCTGTTATGCCAGACTCCAGTGTTGTCTGTTGTAGCATGTAGGTTACAAAAAATTCCAATGAATATGAGAATGAGGTGCCTAACAAAATAGATATTACTTGTGAAACATAATCCTAATATATTATTCCATAAAATGATCCTTGGTTTACCCATGCCTTAAAATGTTTTGCATTCATTTGCAACTTGTTATATTGCTAGAAATAAATATATTCTGGTTTCTTTACTTAGTTCCACATGGTTAAATGAATCCTTCAATTCACAACTATTTTTTAATTAAAAAAGGCATGCTCCCCTCTGGCTATAATATCACATCAGTGAAAAAAGCCATCTAACTGAATTAAGGGCAAATTACCCCCTCAAAGTCAAGAGCTTTGGTTTAACACATTTTGCTTAAGGATATTGAGTTTGGCAGTTCCTAGTTTTTCCAGGGAAGACAATGCAAAGAGTTTATAAGATTTTATTTTTCTGAACAAAATAATTAGTTTGGGAATACAGGCAGAAAGGGTGGAATGTCTTGAAGATATCCTTTCCCTCTGCCTGATAATATTGGTGCCATGGAAGAGTATTATTTGAGCCATAGCTGTCAAGAAGATTGAAACTGAAGTCTGATTTATAAGATTTTGTTCTATTGATTTCATTTCATGCTGCTTTCTTCTATATGTTTAGTTTGATTTTCTCTTGAACAGTATTCCAGGCACTATGAATTTGTGTTTTAGGTCTTTATGTGGTTATTGTTTTATGCTATTGGTCATTACACCTCAAATCTACACAGGCCTCAATAGACATCTTTTCAATTATCAATAAAACCTGCTTGTCCTGACTTTATCTAGTTACAGATATCTGGAAGAAAGAAAAAAAAAAAAACAGCCTTAACAATAAGTTCTTTTATTCAGATTTACACCTTTACCTACTGAGGTGATGTATGCTATGTATATCTTTCATTTAACCTATACCAGGAGAATAAACAATGAATACAATACAGAAGCTGTTGAGCTCCAGTGAATTTTCCCTTCAGATTGTTAGGTTGTTTTGACTTTGCATCTGAAAGCTGGAAAAGGGGGAACCATGTAGATATTGGAAGAAGAGTGTGAGTTGTTGCTGACACAGAGGCCCACACTGGCCTCCCTTAGGACTGGTCAATTTGTCTCAATGGGCAACACTATCAACACAAGATTAACATGTTGCCTAGATAGAGGAGTGAGAATGTTGAAGGAAGATCCCTAAATACTGTTATCTGTATAAACTACTCTTTCTGGGAAAAAGGAAAATGAGACATTCAAGAGAGATTTGTCAATTACTCTACATAAGCCCAAATAACCAAAATCTCTAAGGTTTTATTGCTGCATTCCTGGTGGTCCAAAAAACTGGGAAGCTATAAGAAGGATCATGATCTAAAAATGTGAGGAAACTAGGGGTCCCATCTGCCCTCACTTGGGGAGTGAATATTTTAATGACTGTAAGTCATTTTGAGAGTCAATTTTGATTATCTGGTCCCTGCCTTCCATTACTCCTTGTAACAGATCAACCCTAGTTCTAGCCTCTGGCCTCCCCATTCTTGAGTGAATCTTAGAAGAGCAAGTCATGCAGGGGAAACTTCTATTGTCCCTGTCTACTGGATATGGAACTGACTCATAGTCACCAATGTCAAATTCAATGTCAAATTGTCCCAGCACAATTGTTGAGCTCCTAAATCTTCCTAAGTTTACATGGCTGCCTCCCAATCAGAGCAAAGATCCAGGCTCCATGGGGACTGACCAGGTAGTGTTCTTAAACTGCCATTTGGTTGAGGATTTGGGTCTATGTTATTGCTTTAAGTTCCACTGTGTAGTTTGCCCAGCCACCTATCACGGTGCTCTGGCTCCTTGGGAAAATGAAAATCCTCTGATTCCAACCATTTTGATTTGTACTTCTGTGTTGTACTCTAATTCTGTCTGACCACGAAAGGGTCTGTTGTCAAATTTTTTTGCTGCTATCCCTAAAAAAAACCTGACAAGAACAATTTTAGAGGAGAAAGAGTTTATTTGGGGGCCCACCATTTCAGAGGTCTCAGTCCATAGACAGCTGGCTCCATTCTTCCAGGTTTGAGATGAGGCTGAACATCATGGAAGAGTGTGGTGGAGGGAAGTGGATCACATGATGATCAGAAAGTAGAGAGAGACTCCGCTGTACCAAATACAAAATATATACCCCCAATGGTCCACCTCTTCTAGCTACACCCTACCTGCCTTCAGTTACCACTTAGTTAATGCCATCAGGGGATTGATTCACTTGGTTTAAGACTCTCATAACTCAATAATTTCTCCTCTAAACCTTCTTGCATTGACTCACACATGAGGTTTTTGTGGATACCTCATATGCAAACCAAACAGGGTCCCCAGGGAAGAAGCATCCTCCCGGGGCACATCCCCAGTGCTCCATGTTTTCCAGCCATGGATCACCTGCCCATAGTTACCCCTCAATTAGTCCATTCAAACAGGATGAACTGATTAGGTTACAGCTCTTATAATCTAATCATCTCACCTCTAAATATCAATGCATTAACATAAGAGTTTTCCAGGGATGTCTCAAACCATAACAATATGTCTGACTAAATATCTTATTTGCAATTTCTATGATTATCTGGAGTGAGACACAGCTAGCCAAGTAGAGGAAGCATCATGTTACTTTACTGCCCTGCTACCTCTACAGGCACATACATAAGATAACAGAGAAAATTGCAACTTAGGGGAGAAATTTTTCTTTTCTTCATTTTTTAAACTACTCTTTTTCTCTTGAAAATTTAAAGTAATTTTTTACCCAGAGATCTCTCTCAAGTTTTTCCAGTTTTCCAATCATGTCCTTCTTAATGAATGCACCCAGGCTAGGATGTTACTTTGTACCCATTGTCATTTCACTCTCATTTCCTTCAATCCGGAGCAATATCTGCCTCTCCTTGACCTTCCTGATCTTAACATTTCCAAGGTCACAGAACATTCTTTTTGTAGAATGTTTCTCACTATGATTTGGTTTGATACTTCTTCCTGATGAGAACCTCATTATGCATTCTAGATGAAATTATCACAGAAGTGAGGTGGTATTCTTCTTATTGCCTCCTATCAGATGTACATGAGTGACTGGTCTCCGTATTGATGGCATTGCTTTTGACCATTTGATAAAAATGGTTTCTGCCAAAGTTGTCCTTTGTAACATTACTCTGGAACTAATAAGTTGATTGTGTGGAGAAAATTCAGGGCCATTCAAGTATCCCATTCCTCATCCCACATTCTCCTACTAGATTTGGCACTTATTGAATTATTATTGCTATAATGGATAGGGAGTGGTGGTTTTCAATTGTTTCAGTTCTTCTGTCTTTATTATACATTCAACTATAAAATACTTTCTATTTCAATTGGGTTATTCATATTAGTTCAATGGAGTATTTTAATATGAATATATTTACATGAGTATTTCTTTTGATGCTCAAATTTTCCCATATGCAGACAGTAGGAATCCTTCAGATAAGGGGTTTTGACATATTTCCTCTATTCTTTCAGTACTTCCTTCCTTTATGGCACACCAAAATGCTATAATTATTCTTTCTACATTTTTTTTTACTCAGTCCTGAGTTAGCCATTTCTCTATGAAGGCTTGGATGTTTTTAGTGAAAGTAGTATTTAGAAATCAAGGTGTGGATGCTAGGGTATGTTCACTATCCTGGGGTGTCGTTATTTGGCTTGTATCTTTTATTTGCATTTTCTAATAAATTTCTTATTGCATTTCACACTCCAGAGTTCATGTCCATTCAGGTCTCCCCTTTTTCTGTACTTGCATGCACTTCTCCATCAGTGAGAACCCTATCCTAACATCTTCAAAGTATTTGCTTATTTGCTCAATCACCTTATGTAGCTTTAATGTCCCAGTTTATCCCAACTTACTACCCAACTGCCTCCACCATCCCTGAACAGACTATTTTTACTGGTCCTGCCCAATGTCAAGAAAGGAGATAAGAAATTGAGAGAGGGAAGAAGGAAGGAAGGACAAGCATTAACAGAGTTGTCTTAATTTGGTCCTCCTTTCAATTGCTGCTCATCTTGCATTATTTAATATACTCCTAAAATTACTATTAGTTGGTATGCTTATAGATGATTCTGCTATGAACTTTTTGTGGTTTCACCTTTGGGTTATTATTTTGTTCCTCTCACATAGCTTGGCATGACTGGGTTCTAGCTAGTCCACTGAAATTGATAATGGAAAGGACAGTAAATCAATATGGTCATTGTCCCAGAACGTGGACCCTTTTCTGTGTTAGGATAATAATGTACCATGAATGGCAGCACTGCCAAAATCCCACAGTAAGAGTGTGTGCATTTACAGAAGGGAGGCAAGGAACAGGAGGTGAAGTCTGTTTCCATGAGGAAAGGAATCTGTTTCTTCTTCTCAATCCTCCACATGTTTCTCCTGATTCTTTGAAATGATCTCCTGACTGGTGCCCTTGTCTTCAGTTTTCAACAAATTTAACTTTCTTACTAGAGACAATGCCTATTCCTCTATTAAGCTGACATCTCTTTTTTCTCCTCCAGCTTGGCCTGGGAAACATCTTTACTTTATCATTTATGGTGCTAATTTGAACTGTCCCATCAAGAAATTCTGAGATTCTTTAGAGGAGTCATTTGATTCAACTTTAAACCCACGTCTGAAAGTATCTAGCATTTAGTAAGTGCTTAATAAACACTTCTTGCATTAATAAAATAGGGGATATATGGAACCAATCTAAGGAAGCCAGTGTCAGGTACTATCATTTCTTCCTTTATAAATTATATTCTACCATTAATTACTTTGAGCCGATGCCCAGGAGTATGAAAGTTTAACAAGTTTCCCAAATAATTCTATGTAAGAAAAACTGAACTAGTCTCTTAATTCTTTGCTTTCAAGTTTGAAGAGAGAATTTCATTCTTTGTTGTGACTACTAGAAGATTGAGCATTAGAGACTAAATGAATTATGTTTCATAAGGAGCTGAAATGATTACCTGTTGGTCTTCATAGGATGCAAACTGACACAACATTATTCTTCTATTTTACCGTGGATGCTATGTAAATGCTTCTTCTCATTCTTCCAAAGTACTCTTTATTATCTGTGTACTTTATATCAGAATCTAAGAATGTATCTTCCTGTCTGGAAGAAATATGAACATATTGTTTTTCCTCAATTTATAAGAAGCAATAGATAAGCAACTTTTAGGAATGCAGGATTTTAAAACATGACCACAAATCCAATGAGTTTAAAAATACTGAGACCTCGAGATCATTTATAGATAACTAAGTGTCTTGTGCTATGTACATGGCTAGAAAAATGGCAAATATGTTTTTGATATCATAGCACATTTTTCTTCTTCAAATTCTTACATTTTTCTACCCAGCTGGGTTGCTTTATATCTTTCTAATGAATGAATTCAAGAGGAAAATTAAAAATTCTCCCCATTTCCCATACCATTTGTTGAATAAAAGACTGTGAGTTGTGAAAGTTATATATGAATTTCAGGTTCCCTTTGTCTAAAAAGATCTACAGTGATTGTGCCTGAAGAAAAACAACCAAAAAAAAAAAAAAATAGGTCTGTTTCTAACTGTGATTTCTGGAAGTGTGAACACTTTGACTGCGTCTGTCCACAAGAGCATTCATTCCGGATAGGGAGCGGCCAGGTCGCACCAGAGGCCCAGCCCTTGGCTAAAGGAGGCCAGATCAAGGGCTCAACCCACAGCTTCAAAACCCCATCTTTCTTTTTCACAGAGCTGAACGCGTGGTCTCTTGCTGAGTCATCCACATCTCATTTTGACATCTGATTCACAGTGCTCAGCTCAACTTCACCTGTTGACCTTTATATTTTGTCATTACATTTTATACCCTCTAGTCTCTCTTGAACCTCCGCTTTTCCTACATCATGGCTTTTGCACATTAAAGTTTAGATCAGAGCCCCAGAGCCCTGAAAATTACACAGTCTTCTTAAAGTATAATTCCCATTTGGCAAGAGAGGTTTGAACTACACTCATTTTCCTGCACTGAATTATAGAAATTAAATAAAGGACATCATCACAGATAGAACCTGTGAATCCCATCTTCCCCTCTTTTCCTCTCTCCTTTCTACTTTGAGGGGTGGGGGAAGGAGAAAAATGTTAAACCAACATGAGAGATTTTTTCTTTAGTGTATCACAATAGGAAAAAGTGGAAATTACTCATATATCAGTAGCAGTTACTCCTGAAGTGTTTCCTATTGTATAACTATATCATTTCCCAAATGGTGACAAAAATATTAATTACACACACAGTATTGACTTTTTAAAAAACGTTAAGCAACACCAATGGAAGTAAGCAAGATGAGCAGTTAGTCATGAAATCTCTCTGGATGGTCCAATCTCTCAAAGGTTTCTTGTGTTAGTGGCTATGATTTCAGTTTATTCCTGAAATTATCTGCCTGCATAAATCTATGTTTGTACCCACTCAGAAGTTTATTCCGTAAAACACTGCGTACACATAGTTACCAGGTGAGTGTGTCTAATAATGCTCACAAGTGTAGTGAAAGTTGGCTCCATGTAGCAGGAATTTCCTCCAAAGACAGATGCACTATTAAGAAATTTCATTAAGAATTACGATGGTTAAATATTGTTCTATCCTTGTATCCATTTACTCAGCAATAAAGAACAGCAAAGCTGGTAGTCAGTGAGGGAAAGAGTAAAAGTCTAGGCTACGTTAGTCTTCACTCTGCTAACTTGTTTCCTACAGACCAGGACATGCCACTGACATTCTCCAGGGCAATTAGCAGTGTGATTTTCATATAGTTACAGTGCTCTGTTGTAGGTGCGATTTTTTTTTTTTTAAACTTTAAAGATGATAGTGGAAAATGAGCCTTAGGAGTCTTTTCTCTATACACATCTAGACCATTTCCTTCTGCTATCCTAAAGTAATTTAACAGGGATAATGGACTAAAGCTGTTTGATTATATCAGAAAAGGAAGAGTTGTCTAGGATCCCTTAAATTTGGTGTATCTAAAAATGAGAACACGTATAGGATAATAATAGATCTGGGAGGAATTTTTAGGAAGCTCTTCACTTTGAAGCTCTTCACTCTTTCTCCTTCAAAGCTCAATTGAGTGAACAGGAAATGAATGGACAGGCTTTCTTGGGATGATAGCAGAGAAAAGTGAGTTTCTTCTACTTCCTCACAGCTCAGATTAGGTGATTACCCAGAGTGCATTTGATTAAGAGACATTTTTATTAGATTTGGGCAAGTTTTCTTAATAAAACAAAGTGTACGTAAAACCACTAACCTTGGGCAAATTTCTTTTATCTCAGTTTTCTTCTTTGTAAAATGGGAATACTACTTGTTTTAATCACCTTTTTCACTGCTGTGACTAAAGGACTTGCCCAGAACAACTGTAGAGGAGAAACAGTTTATTTAGGGGCTCATGCTTTCAGAGTTCTCAATCCATAGACTGTAGACTCCATTCCTCAGGGTTCAAGGTGAGGCTGAACATCGTGCAGGAAGAGTGTAGCAGAGGGAAGCAGCTCACATGATCAGAAAGGAGAGAGACTCCACTCACCAGATACAAATATATACCCTAAAGCCACGTTCCCACTGCCCCACCTCCTCCAGTTACCACTCAATTAATCCCACCAATGGATTAACTCACTGATTGGGTTAAGGCTCTCACCACCCAATCATTTCTTCTCTGAATTTTCTTGCATTGTCTCACATGTGAAATTTTGGGGGACACGTCACATCCAAACCATAACACTACTACTATGTACGTAGAAGATAAAAGTTTGTTGTAAGGATTAAGGAAAGGAGTATGTGTAAAACTCTTACATTATTACTTTTTTGGTTGCTAGTTATTTTTTAGTAGAAATAAACAAATTAAATTTTATGTTTAGGTTTAGTTTATAAACATCAATTATATTACTAAACTTTGATTCTATTATTTTTTGCTTACATTCAGCAGAAATTTCTGCTTACTGATTGGATTTTTTTCTATAATTTCTCCCTCTGCTGATCTGTTTAGGAAATCAGCATTGTGAGAACACTGAGAATTAATAAATTTAATTTTAGCTTGACAATTTATCTTATGAAGTAAAACCACACTTTTGATACATGTGAGGAAAGACAGGAGGAAATTTAACACTTTTTAAATCACACAACATCGACTACCTTTCTACACTGTAGATATTAAAATTCTCCTAGTTGAAAAAAACTTAGGACTACAGAGTTTAAATGACATTTTAAATATTATGGTTTCCTAAACTTTTCAATTATATGAACTTCATCAAAGTCACTAATAAAACATCAAAGATTATGCCATAAAATAATTGTTAAGTATTATATTCGTCAACAGAGAAAATATATAGTGATAATAATTGGATATAGATTGGCAGCATACGAATCACAGTAAGAACAAAATTAAAGAAGGAAGTGGTTTGATTATTTATATTTAGTCTATAAATCATGATATATATATTAGTCTACCTTTTAGACTTCTTACAACAACGCTTTGGATCAAGATGATTTCTCAATCAACTGTTTGAGGAAGCAAACACTGAAAAAAATCAGTTCAATTCACTATATAACATGCTTTCTGGTAGTTTTGAGGCAGTTTTAGGTATTTATTTTAAGTATCTTACTTAGATTAACTTTATTAAGAATAGGATAGTTATATAAATAAGATTTAATAAGCAAAAATTGGCATTTTTTTTACTACCACTGAAACAAGAACTTGCTTTATTTATCTGGAGTGTATATATTTTAGAAGAAATTTTGGACAGGGCTCACATTGATAAGAATTTACTTTTATAGTGCAGTGACAAATTAGTCAGAAAGGTTGTTTTTTAAAATTTTATTTTAAACAAAAATCCTTTGTATTCTAATCATGAATATTAGAAAATAGGCAGTTATCATTAAAAATTTATTTTGTAAGAGACACAGTATAAGGACATATGAAACAAAAATAAAAGGGTGGCAAATATAGAACATGAAAATAGAAATCAAATTAAAGTTGGTTAACAATTATCAAAATACTTTTGAGGTTACTATACGTAACTAAGAACTTGTACCCATCATAAGCAACTGCAAAAGGCAGGTAGTTTAATTGAAACAATGGCAAAAGGTATAAATAGGCATTTTATAAAAAAGAGGTATACACTTGATGGTAAACAGAGAAAAAAGTAATCAACTTTATTAATCATCTGGAAATCCACATTAAAAGCATGCAAAAATATCACTACACACCAATCAGAACAGAGTGAAAGTATCTGATGATACTAACTACAACAAGAATATTAAGGAATTATAATTCTCATAAATGTATAAGTGATGAAAGAAAAGGAACTGAAAAGGAGCTATCCCTCAGTGTGCTCTTAGAGGTAATGCTAGTGTTATTCTGGAGGGTGTTGTTTTAAGGATCTTATACTGTTTTTAAGAAAATACACAAACACAAGCAAAAACACAATATACTCACACATATATACATGCAAAAAATATATATTTTAGCATGTATTCAAATGAATATCTTAAACATACATTTGATTCTGTATATATTCAAATGTGTGTGCATGTATGCATCTGTCTTAAAATAAGTACTTAGTGACCTTGGTTTAGTTCTTGTCCTACTGTGAATACATTCATTCTCTAATGATTTCCTTGTCACCATAAATCCCAGAGTAAATACCCCTCTCAGTGTTGCTAAATACCTTTATCAGAGGTTCAGGAATTCCAAATATGTAGGCTAGGAAAGCCTTACTTTACAGCATGTGTTTGAGTAAGAATTTTTTCTCTTTTTAAGAATTGTGTTGTACGTATCATCCTCAAAAACACAAAAACAACTTCTTTGTTACACAAGGAAAAGTTGCAGTTTGCACAGCATGACATATTGACATGACAGAAAGTAGAATTTAATATTTTATTTCCAAATTTTAATGCTAAATCTTTCTTCACCTTTGTGATTATAATCTCCTTAAGGCCCCCGCCCCCACATTCCATCATCATCTTTTCCTTTACTGGTCAGGGAAACTGTCACTCCATCTCAACTTCTGGCAACTCCTTAAACTGTTCAGACTTTCAGGGAATCTTTACCTTCTCCTAGATATGACACATTTTTTACTGCTGCTGCAGAACTTGGGAAATGCCCTTTAACCTTCCACCTCCTCTCTCCCACTATTGTGAATCTGCAAGTTACACTCCACACCAAGCATCTATCCTGCTCCTCTTTTGTCATGGCATCAGATTCTTGTCAACTCAGGCTGCCATAGCAAACTGCTATAGGCTGAGTGGCTTATAAGCAGCAGAAATTTGTTTCACACAGTGAGTTCAAGATCAGAATTCCAGCATAAATGGGTTCTGGTGAGGGCCCTCCTCAGGGTTGCAGTCGTGAGTTCTTGTATCTTCACATGGTAGAAAGAAAGGGAGCTAGGTCTCTGGGCCTTTCTTATAAAGGCACTAAACCCTTTTGTGAGTGTTCTGCATGATCTAATTACCTCCCAAAGGTTTCATCTTCAAATATCATCACATTGAGGGTATTTTTATCAATCTATAAATTTTAGGCAGGGCAAAACATTTAGTGCATAACACCAACATAAATTATATTGAAATTTGAAATTTAGTATTAGTATTGCAGAGAAAAATATTCTAAAATAAGCATTAGACATTACTGTTTCTCAGGTTGTTTAGTTTCTCTGGTCATTCTCCCTAGATATGATTTCTTATTAGCCACTTTCTTTCTCCCAAGTCTTTTCTATCATTTTTCAATCCTTCCCCTCTAATAGCCAGAAAGCAATCCCCAAATTCTTGTTACTCTATTATATAGATAAATGATTATCTTTTTAATTCATATTCATCTAGACCAGTCCTATCCAAAAAGCCCTCCAAATAAATTAATCTCTACAACACACACACACAGATCTATATACAACTCATATACCCACATATACATATACATGTATGCCCCTTAAATATAGTAATTTTTTCACAGGCAAGTAAACCAGGGTTTCCACTTTCTAAGAATCTCATACACCTTGGAGAGAATGTAAACTCTGAACACATGATACGCATTTATAGTGACTTGTTTAACATCCTTGCCTGCTAATTCTATCATATGTATCAGTTCTTGGTAGATTTTATTAAGTTATGCAATCCTTACAATAACTTTATGAAGTAGATTATTATTATTATCCCCATTTTATAGTTAAAGAAACCAAAGCATAGAGAGATCAAGTAGCTTGCTCACATTATACAACTATAAATTATGGCACCAGGACAGGATCCCAAGCAGTCTGGCTCCATGGAAGTGAAAGTAGACAAAAAGTTTGTCATTCAAATTATTTTAATTTTTTAATCAGACTCTGAAATTCCAGACTATCATATGTCAGAGTTTCAGAATTCCTCGGCCTTCTAGACAAATAGAGAACAGTGAGCCTCTCAGCCCCTGTATTTGATTGCAGCCCAATCTGGGCTGTGGCTTAGACCTGGCACTCTTTGTGCTTACTGTCTCCACCTTTATCTGCCAGATGGAAAGAATGAACTAGAAAGCCCCAAAGGTGACATCCAGCTACAATTTACATAATCAATGGTAAGATGGAATGTGATTCTATTGTTTTGAGTACTACTTGGAAAGATTGTCTTAGGCTCTATAAACTCAAGAGACTAGTGTTGGTCCCTGCAATGGTTAATTTGAATCATCAATTTGATTGGATTAAGAGATGCCTATCATTAAGTCTTTTGGGTATGTCAATGAAGGTGTGTCTAGGAATGAGTGGCATATCAAACTGGGATAGTGAACTGAAGTGGAGGTCCTCCCTAAGTGTGGGCAGCACCATCCAATAGGCTTGGATGGAATAAAAGCTGGAAGAACAAAGAAGTAGCAGTAGATGCAAGCTAAACTCTTCTTAAATGGGTTCTTGATTGCTACTGCTATCGCCTGAGGATATCAGACTCTTGCTTCACTAATCCAAAGCGGACTCTGCAAGTGATTCTCCAGGGAGTTCCCAGAAGCCTTCTGTCTCAGACTAAGGTAGCACTGTTGATCCCTCTTATTCTTAGGCTTCAGTCTCTTGGCTGTGCAGCTAATGGTTCCTCTAGGTCTCCAGCCTGCAGACGGCCATAGTGGACTATCCAGCTTCTGGTCTCATAAACCAACCTAATAAATTTCCTTTTTATAGTCATATTTCGTGTGGATTCTGTTCCTCTAGAGAACCCTGACTAATAGTCTATGTCCCTCAAGAACCTTGGACAAATCATCAAATTTCTCTGAGTTAAATTTGTTCATATTTAAAATGAGGTGACCATAAAACCTACTTTACATGGTGGTTGTAAGGATTAAAGGAGATAACATACAAAATATTTGGCATATTAGTTTCCCTCTGTCCACATCCCTATTAGTAGAGTAGTAAGAAGAAAGAAAAGACTACTAGACCTCCTCAGCCTGTGACTTTATGAAAACAGAATACAAAAATGGTGGGAATTTTTCTAAAAACTTGGCAATGAGAAAATCCTAATAGAGGCATTGCAGATGTCTCCAGGAACTGCAGGTCTACAATGGCTTATAGTTTATATGTTAAGGACCTAAAGTCAAAAGAAAGCAGGAGCAGAAAAACCCCAACTCAGAAACATTACCATCCTTGGCCCCTCCTCTGCTTCTTGGATATCTTACATGGTCATGCAGTGTCCTGGATGATCTATGTATTACAGCAAAAGTCAAAATCCTCCTAAGGACATTCTTTAAAATTCCTTTAAATTATATTCCTTTAAATTATATTATTGAAATAGTTGTTATAGCTGAGTAACTTTTCAAACTTCTTTCTGATATTCCAGGGGGAAACAATCTTGTTATGATGCAAAGTTACACAGCCTGGTCATAACAAGATTGTTTCCCCCTGGAATATCAGAAAGAAGTTTGAAAAGTTACTCAGCTATAACAACTATTTCAAGAATTTAAGAGAAGAAAAATTTTACTTTTTACTGCCAAAGAATGTTGATGTTAACAGGTAGAATGATTTTTTTTTATATAAAAGTTAGTGATTGTCAATTTGCCCCACAGTTTAAATTTAATTAATAATCAGGACTGAGAAAAAAATGTGGGGGACAAGGGAGTCCATACGATAGAGCTAGGTACTCACTTGCATTTAGAAGAGATTTTGAAACATTTGAAGATCTACTGGTTTAATGTAGAAATGACACAGTTAGCAAAATACTACTCTACCATTGGAATTTTGCATCTAGTGCAGGAGTTATTTTTTCATAAGGGAAGATAATGAAAATCATAGCACAAGCAATGGGAACATGACATTATCATCTTAAAACCATCTCATAGTTAAGACATGCTTAGGAAAGGATAAGAAAATAAGTTCCTTGGCAGAGCAGATGGCTTAATGCACACTACCAGTGATTTGTGTACACAGGATTTAAAATAACAGTCTTTATTGTTCCCTGAACCTGGCATCTGATGACAGAAGCAAAATCAACAGGCTTAAAAATATGCAGACATATTAATATAATTTTATAAATGGGGATTGCACTTCATCTATTAAAAACATTCAAGGTCATTTCTTACCATATGTCCTAAAGATACCAATTTTACTGATAGATGAAAAATACAATCTGGAAAGAGCTATGAGGCAACAGTTACCAATTTCCAAAGAGGATCAGAAAAGAAGGGAGTACTGACGTGCATTTGTCTTTAAAAAAATAACAACCACTCTAGTTATCATAGAATAAATCATCCCCAGAAAGCTCATTTCAATTTGGAGTGACAAAACCAAATTATTTTTTAAAATAAAATTTTAAAAATTAGAAAACTAAAACATATAGCATAAGTCAGTTTGCATAGCAATGGACTGTTTTTAAGGAGAATTCAATAGAAGATTCAAGAAACATTTGGTGGGAAAGCTAGGTATAAAAACCTGAGTGGGGACCTTTTTATTTAATATTAAGAAGACCTATACTAATGGGAAAAATTAATTCAAGTGTGCCTGTAAGTTGGAAGCTTTCTATAGCAAATAGGGGATGAGAAGAATTCAAAGTAATGAACTTAACATTTCAAACAGGGAATATGAAATGCATTCACTATAGAAAATAAAACCCCAAGATTATATTTCCTTTCCATATTATGTTCAGTTAAAGAAAAAAGCAGAAAGTCTGAGAAAAAAATAAAACACAGGAAAAGAAGAAAAAGAAAATTGAGAAGAGTGAGAAATGGAAGAGAAAAAGCCAATAGATTCCCAGTCTTGGATGAGGTTGACACCTACTGTCACCAGGGAGGTTATGGTCATATCCCAGATGGTGCTGGAGGATCAAAAGGAAATTTGCTTGGTTACCAAGTGGAGTCTTGGAAGATAAAGGCCAGAATTTTTTCACATCTTGCCTGTTCTGACTTAATATTTGTCCATGAAGAATAAAAGTACCCACTTTTGTCTTAAATATAAGCATCCCTAAATCTGCACTATATCCTGTAAAATTGAAATAGATTTAAGCTGGGATCTCAGAGGGACTTCAAGTGGTACTAGTGTCTACACCATCTGGATGGCCCTTCTTCTAGTCAGAGAAGGACTCATGTATCATTTTTAGGAATTTTCATGAGCTCCTTGAAATTTCATGAAACTTTAAAAAATTGATTGTATCCTTTATTTTATATAATCTTAATAATTACCAATGTAATTTGATCATAATGAAAAGTTCATTCTTTTTTTTAACTTAACATGTGTCTATATGTACAGAGCCCTGTGTTGGGCACTGGGACTATTTTGCATCATTCATATGCATTTTTTTGGAAGGAGAGAATAAACTAATGTTGAGTTTTCAAAGAGCTTCAGTCAAAATAAAAAATGTTAAGAATCATTGCTTGAGAGTGATCTTGGAAGCATCACAATACTTGATCTTAAATTATCCTAGAAAGCTATAGTAACAAAAACAGCACAGTATTGGCATAAAAACAGACATGAAGACCAATGGAATAGAATAGAAGATTCAGAGACACATCCACATAGATAATAGTCATTTGGTCCTTGACAAAGTTGCCAAAAACATACATTGGAGAAAAAATAGCCTCTGTAGAAAATAGTGCTGTGGAAACGGAATATCCGTGTATAGAAGAATAAAACTAGATTCCTATCTCTCATCCCACACAAAAATCAATCGAAAATTGATCAAAGACCTAGTATTAGACCAGCAACACTGCAACTTCTAGAAGAAAACACAGGGTCAATACCTTAACATATTGGCACAGCCACCAATTTTCTTAATCAGACTCAAGAAATAAAAGCAAGAATTAATAAACAAGATAGCATCAAATTAAAAGGCTTTTGCACAACAAAGGAAACAAGAGCATGAAGACAGAGCTTATGGAATGGGAGAAAGTCTCTGCCAGCTACTTTTCAAACAAGGGATTAATATTCAGAAGTATAAAGAACTCAAAAAATTTCACACCTAAAAAAACCCAAATAACATAATCAATAAATGGGCAAATGAAATAAAGAGAATATTCTCATTGTAAAAATACAAATGGCCAACAAATATATGAAAACATGTTCAACATCCTTAGCAATAAGGAAAATGGAAATTAAAACTACACTGAGATTTCATCTCAGTCCAGTTAGAATGGTAATCATCAAGAATACAAATAATAATAAATGGTGGCAAGGATGTGGGGGAAAAGGTATACCCACACATTTTTTGTGGGACTACAAGTCAGTATAACCACTTTGGAAAACAGTATGGAGCTTTCTCAAAAGACTAAAAATGGACTCACCATTTCACCCAGCTATTCTACCCCTTGGTATTTATCCAAAAGAATTTAAATCAACATACTATAGTGATATGGGCATACTAACATTTTTAACAGTGCAATTCACAATAGCCTGGTACCCACCAACAGATGAACAGACAAAATATGTGATACACACACACACACAATGGAGTTTTACTCAGTCATAAAGAAGAATGAAATTGTCATTTGCTTGTAAATAGATGAAATTAAAGAACATCATAAGTGAAATAAGCCAGACTCAGAAAGTCAGGAGTCAAATGTTTTCTATCATATGCAAAAGCTAGAGAGAAACAAAGAACTAAAAAGCGGAAACTCATGAAAATAAGACGGATAACCATGGACTAGAAGAAGGGGATTGGGGGAGAGAGGAAGGATGATAAAAAAGAGGAACTACAGTATAAAACTGACACAATTATGCTATGTGCAGGTATCGATATATCACAATGAATTCCACTTTTGTGTAAAATTATAATGTATAAATTGGAAAAACAACAACAAATAAATATAAGGAAGACCAATAGAGTAGAGAAAGGGGATCTGGGGAATGGAGGAGGTGGGAGGGAAAAGGAAGTCCTGGGGATTAAAACTAAGTAAATCATGTTATATACACTTATGAATGTGTCCAAATGAATCCCACTATTATGTACAACTATAAGGCATCAATAAAAACATTTAAAAAGGAAACCTTGCTGTGTAAAAGAAAATGGGATTTTTGTACACAGTGGGTGAGAAGATAGGATTATGATTAAGCACAGACTATAATGCTGAAGTTCTTGAAACTTACTGCAAGACAGGCACTGGCTTCTCTCCTGTCACACTCAACAATGCTCCTATGTTGTATTCCCTCATTCATAAATGATAAAACTGAAGTCTGAGGTAGATGAATATATGTGTCAAACATCACAGAACTGATTGATTAGCTCCCCAGACCCTCATTTTCATGTCCTTTGTAGTTGTCGATGTTCCCAGAGCTTTTTGCTAAGGCTTGTCTCATAGTGCCAACATCTTTGGGCATTCCGTTTCTCTGCCTTGATTTCAATGGCCCTCTACATGTGATCAGTTATGAAATTGTTATCTTCAACCTCAACTTCCTCCTAAGCTCAAGTTTGGTAAATATGATCGCATATGATAATACTTCCTTTGTCATAGGACTTCAAAGTCTAGCTGCTTTTTATTCAAAATGAGATCGTTTATCACCAGTGTTTCCTTCAAGGCACTTGCAATTATCATTGTCAACACCCTAATTACACAAACCAGAAATCTAGGAACCACCTTTTATTCATAGCCTCTTACTGCACACATGCAAATAACCACTGATGCTGTTGATATAACTTCCTAAAGAATCTTTCTTCTGTGGTCCTTCACTACTTACATCTCCTATGGACATTTGGTCACATGAAATTCTCCATACCTGACCTGTTGAGCCTCTGGGGATTCTCAATTCCCTTTGGAAAACATTGATCTCCTTCCAAGATGCTCATAATCTAGGCTTTGCTCTAGACTCATCTCTTTTAACTCTACAAGTTGCTATTTAAACGTCAGTCTCAGCAAACTATTTATCTTTTGAATAACCCATGTTCAATCTCATCCACTTGCTATTTCCTCTGCCACTTATGTTTGCTATGTTCCTTCCTCTGACTAACTCCTACAAATATTTCAGGATTTTGGAATTGGAAGTTGTTCGATGGGCATAAAATTTTACTTATGATAGATGAAAAAAGTTCTAGATATCCAAAGTGCAACATAGCACCTAGAATTAACAATATGACATTGTACTTTTTAAATATATATTTATTAAATATAAAAGAATAAATATCATGTAAAGTGTTCTTGTCACACACACACACACACAAGGAAAAAGACAAAAGAAAACTTTGGGAGATGTAGTCTTGATTGTGATAATAGTATCACAGATATTTGCATATATCCAAACTCATTAAATTTCATATATTGAATAAGTACATTTATTTGTATGTCAATTATATATTAATAAACCCATTTTTAAAAAGAGATAAAGTGATATCTTAAGGGAAGAATTCTTGATCCCTCTGAAATGCATTTAATATCCTACTATGTCCTCTCCCAATATCTTATGCTTTCTCCATCTCAGCCCTTAGATGGTGGCCTCATTCTCCCACTAAGCAGTACCATCATGGAGCAGAAAAGCCATGGTTAGTTTGCTCTTGTCCTCCCTGAGTTGCACATGACTTCTGGCACATATTAGGTACACCATAAATACTATTTAATAAATAGCTTTAGCCAAAGCCTATGAGTGGATCTCTCTTCCCACATCCTGCTGATGTTACTTCAGTTAGTGTTGCCAGATAACATACAGTTTATCCAGTTAACTGGGAATTTCAGATAAATAATTTTAAAAAGATAGTATAGTATAGTATACACATGCCCCGTGCCATATTTAAGAGATATTTAAATGTTATAAATTGTTAGTTGTTCACCTGAACTGCAAATGTAATTAGGTGGCTCATATTTGTATTTGCTCAATACGGCTATGCCATTATCGGGGACTTTGCAGGTCCTTTAAGTTCGTATAAAAAGGTATCTCTACAGGATTTTAGGGTAGGCACGTTTGCCGGTAGTCTTCACCATGTACTTCTGAACTGCTAAGAACCATCCTCTTACTTGAGATGTATTGTTCTATCTCAGCTTCTGGGTTTTACCTTATGTTGTTCCCAGTGACCACTGCTTTCCTTCTGCTGACCCTAGCTTGATGTCTGTACCTTGATGATATCCTATTCACTCACTCATGTCCACCGTTAAGCTGCTACTAACTCCATTATCCTTAACCCTGTCTCTACCATAGCCCATCCTGGAGAATCACAGCCAAATTTAGTGATGAGAACTCACAACATACCTTGTTACACTTTTGGACAGTTCTAATTCTTAGGAAATATATCTTCTAGTCTAAAATTGGCTTCCCTGAAACTTCAGACTGTATGAGTTTTAATAGACAGTTTGTATCTTAAGAGTCATGCCTTATTTACTCTGGTATCTCCAGGATCTATGACAGTTATTGGCATATGGAAGATTCTGATGTATGAAAAGAAACATTATTACCCCCAAAGCTACACTGTGTAAAGTGAATCTCTTTTCCTTAGTTTTTCAACTAAGGACAACATTACAGAGATCTGCATCAAAGTGGTCTTTTATAGGGTAGGCATTCCCAGTCTTTAAATCATTTACATTTGAGAAGCACAGAAGAGGCACTGGGTAAATGTTTGACTATAAGAATTTACCCAAACTCAATTAACAATGGGAAATATTGTTTTGCAATATAACACTAAGCATAACTTTAAAAGACATAGATATCACTAGTAGTTATAAGTGAAACTAAAATTAATAGTCAGAATGATAATTGTATTCCATAAAAGTGTATATCACCTTAACTTCTCATTGAAAAGGACACTTACCATAGAGACTGCCTAGATATTTTTAAGGTGCATCTGAGCACACACATGCCTAAAAGTGCCTGTAACTTGGGCTGTTTCAATTTTAAAATGCAATACTGTAATTTTTGTGTTACATTCTGAGATAAACTTTTAGCATTTCTCCTGTCTTATTACTTGCCAATTCCCACGGGCCCACAGTGAATTCTTTAGATGCTTTTAATCTCCACATTTGACATGTTGCCAGAAAAAGTTAATCAATATCATTTTTTAATGAAACACATCTCTCCACTTTCTACTAGAATAATTAGTAAGAGGAATGATGTTATCATCCCTTTGTTTCTATGCAAAAAGATCTATAAAGAAAGAAAGGCAGAGGAAAAACTAATGATTCAACCTGTAAATTAGAGAAAATGTCAGGCTAAAAATGGTAAGGGACACATCCAGATGCTAGCTACACCTTAATTAGGTTATCAAAAAGTGGGATAATTGTCAGTGTGTCTTCAAAAATACATTGCATGCGGGATATATACAGTATACAGCTACATACTCTTTCACCTCAGAACTGCTGTATTTCATCATTTATAACAACTGAGAAAAAACAGATTTTTATTAAACTAAGTTTTATAACCAGAACATTTGTTGTGGAGTGAGCAACTCAACCCTTTACTGTCTCCTATTTATAACCTGCACTAGGCTACAGGATGGTGTACTGACTCTTCCCTCAACATTCAAGTCAGATATGGTGTTGTACGATAATTTTGTCATTTTGTGATCCAAAAAATATAAATGGGATGGAAGAAGCCTGAGTTTAATTGCAGCACAAAACCCATAACATTAACCGATGCAGAAATATCAGGCCGAATTAAGTGGATGGAAAATGAAGGGCCTTCTCAAGAAGTTCCCTGTAGGAGGTGTGAGGTGTGTCTTCAACACATAAGCAGGGAGAAGTATTCAAGAAGGAGGGCTGCATTTTGCCTTTAATCAAGATGTTTTTCACTAAAGATAAAGCTTGCTGCATAGAAAATCTGGTTTAGAGAATATCAGTACACACACATGTGAGCATACAAAGAGAGAGAGAGAAAGAGAGATTGCATATACCACCATGCTGGTGTCCACCATGAAATAGCTCTAGGAGTATTACTGAAATTCCACAGTACATGAAATTGACTTCTGCCAACAAACACCATAAGAATTACCAGAGTGTTGGATGTTCCTGTGTTCTAGCTGCATACCATTGTGTGTTTGTCTCTCAAAGAAGTAAACGAAAGTCCCCTTGCCCTGTTCCCTCCATCACCCTCACAGCACCTCTGCTCCAAAATAGAATATTCCAGGGGAATTCCTGGAGTAGGTTATAATTGGTTACCAGAGGTAGTGCTTCTATTTTTAAAGAAAAAAACAATAAGAAGGAGAAGATGATCCCATTGGCTCTGATACTCCTCTGACAAGCTGCTGTTTGGAAAGCAAATCTACCGTGCCTGCCGCCTCCACAGTATCTGGGAGCTGTAAAGGAAAACCTTCTGTGCTGGAGACTATTCTCTTCTGGTTGAGCATCTCATGAGGAGGGGTCAATCTCCAGTGGAGAAAAAGAGACAAAACCTATGCAGACCACTCTTATGAGGAAAGACCTCCAGGGTGCCATGAATTGGAAGTTACAGAAGCCCTTCTGGGCCACACGTCATAGGTGGTGGAGAGATTTCAATTGTCTGCATTCTCACTTGCCTCTCTGGGCTGCCATGTCAGAAGCTAGGTAGCCTAAGAGGTTAGGGTTTTCTTAATTTGAATTATAGCATATGTTCAAGCTGTCTCCCTAAACTCCTGACTGAGCTCCTAAAAATAATGACTCCTGAGACAATAATGAGTAATACTCTGCGCGGTGCTATGGAGAGGGAGGAGAATGTTTGCAGCTGAGTTTAAAAGGAGAATCAGTGAGAAAAAGATATTTAAAAAGTGACTGCAAGAGCAAATAGAAGAAACACTCTTTTCCTGGCCAACTTCTCCCATGTTGTCTGTCAAAATGAACCACTGTCAGAAACAAAAGATATAGAATAAATTCTCAATGAATGGTCTTGGAAATTCAATAAGAGTGAAAGGAAATTATTCTTAAAATTAGAAAATAGCATCCAGAGGGACTGCATAAGATTCATTATTGATTAGACCATGATTTGTTCTTACAAATAGGAAAAAGAGATTCATCAAGAAAAGTGTCATTCTGGTTTGAATAGTTTGATGATGTTAGTGCCTTAAGAAACAAAAACTTTGCCTTGGGAATTAGCTTCACACCTTCTGAGAAACAGGAGCAACCTCAGATCTTTTTAGTACACACCATGAAACAAAGCCCACAGCTTTTCATCACATTGAAACACTTGCGAAATGTCTCTTGTGGGTAATTCCTACTTAAATTTTAATTTAATTTATTTTTTGTGATGCTGGGGATTAAACCTATGCCCTTGTGTGTGCTAGGGAAATGCTCTAGAATTGAGCTATACTTGCTGTAGCTAATTCTAAATTAAGTTCTAAATAAGGAAGCCAGTTGTCATTAACCAAGAAACCCAAATCAATAAAATAGCTGAGAATATTTGGCAACTGTCATGAGATGTTAAACTCCCAAGCCGGATGAATAGTGCCTAGGTATTAATTACTGAACTATTTCAAGGGAACCCATTCAAATTGTATTTATTCAGAAATTTTTAGAGTTAATATAACTCAGATGATTTTTTCCAAGTTAAAACCATCGTCATAATGTTAGAGTAAGCTGTCTGTTCCCAGTGAGTAACATTGACTTTGAGGATAGTTGACTTAGGATTCTGAAAATGAGAAAAATAAACACCCTACCCAAATCTATCAATCAATTTTGATCCGTGCTTTGAAACTTTTTTAACCAAAAATATACTCTGATTATTGTGGCAGCTGTCCCAGAATATCCTTCAAGGATTTATTATTCATTTTTATATTGTATTAGGATATAAATTTGATATTATTATAGGAACACTCTTCTGTCTTCCACTTTAAATGACACTCCATGAATCACCTGTCCAACATTCATTATTATTATTTTGTATAGGAAGTTGGAGACCCATATTTCCTCAAACATGGAAGATTTATTTTTAAACCAATGATCTGCTAGCAAGGGATGAGTGGGATGCTCTTCTCTCAAAGTCTTAAGTCAGAGTTTCAAAGATGGTGAGAGAACAATAAATCATTGACAGAATATAATAGCCTCACCCAAAAGGAATCCTCCCAACAGCCTAATTTCAGCAGCAGTATAATTGTAGGTACAAGTAGGCTCAGGAAGTACTGCATGAGGAGTTAAATTGGAGGAAGTGACTGTTTTCTACATAGCACAGGATGATCTCCTTACGGATTCTGGTAAGCAGAAAGAGAGTAACTCTTGTGTTGTCTAAACACTTATCCCAATCAGTGACATTAAATTCTGTTTAATATGAATATTTGAAATAACCTCCTTCTCCCTAAAAGTATGGCCCAGGAAATGAGAATTGTTTTATTTCACCTAATCTTCCACCCACACTAAGGTTTGGATTCTAGCTCCAAACACAATTATATCTGCTATGGGAGACAAGGACAAAACTAAAGAATTGAAAGTTTATTACAAAATGTACAGATGTTCTGGCAAGAGAATGTGAGTCTCCAGGAGAGGGTTTGAAGCTCTGAGACACACCATTGGCTTCTTGGGGAACTGGATCTGGAGAGAAATGAGTGTATTATATTTTTGTCTTACAATAAAGTCAGAAGCTATGATCCATTATGCATATAAAAATTCTGAAGGGTAAAAATTTGGTTTTAGTCATTAAAATTTCAGTAGTTCTTTAGATGATAACTCAATTTTATTTAGCAAATATTTTAATCACCTATGTGTTGTGATAAGATGAGAAACAAAGCAAATAAGATCCTGTGGAAATTAACAATTCAATTCAATCAATACTGATCAAGTTCCATATTAGAAAGATGTGAGAAATTCCACACATGATATCTAAGATGCTTGACAGCCCATGTAATGATTTTTCTTCTCAGGATCAGGAAGGGAATGGGTCCTGTCCAGGTGCCCTTCCCAGAACTAAACGGCCACCTGCAGTGAAGGAAGAAAAAGGAAGTCAGCAAAGCTGCTTAAAGACCTTTTGTGGAGAAATCATGCTTGCTGGTATTTCATATTTCTATAAATATTAGGGAGAGGCTAGTCCCTTTTCGTCCCAAATAAGGCAACAGGAAATTATAATTGGATGCTACCATGGACACCCAGATTCTATCCAGGGAATGTAAATAGAAGGAATGAGAACACCCTCTCCCGGCTGGAGCTACATTTGGGGGTGACTGTACACCCCAAGGAAACAGCTCTGCTTTTCCAAAGCAGTTCTGCTACCCCTGAGGAGCAGAAGCGCATGGGCATTGAAGAATCTCACCTGGAGCAGAAGGTTGGAAATCCTACAAGGGCTGGCTGTGGAATACTTAGCATTGTAGTTTAGGGAGTAGAGGTACAGGCAGGATAAGCCTGTGGACTATCTTTTAATATTCTGCAATTTCTATTCCATTAAGATTCAAGAGAATCCAAAAATGGTCTTACCTAAAGTAGCAGTTACAAAGCTGAGATCTCCTAAGATCGGGGTTTACCAACATGAATGATAATCTTCTTCCCAAGCAAATTCAATAAATTCCACCTAACTGAAAGGCCAGGAAGATATGTGATATTTGTAAATCTGAAAATAGCAATGCAAGGCAGAATTTGGTCTTATTTTAAAAAGAAAATTATGCTATGCTATTAGAAGGAAAATGAAGGGAAAATTCTAAGATATTTGAGGAAAAAATTAATAATTAATAATTGCATTTTGGAATTAATATTTGTTCAATACCTAAATATTACCCACAAAGGTACCAAAATTAGGAATGTTGTCTGTGTATCAAGGACACTCTGATGCATCCCATTTTATGTGAACAAGTTCATGTTAATTGAGTTTCTAGGAACTTTGGAAGCTAAAATCAACATAAAACATGCACAACACAACAATTATTTTCTTAATTTAAACAGATAATACATTGTCTATATAGATAAAATTATGAGAGGATACTTGACTGTAAGAAGACAGCAAGGTTTGGTTTTGGAGGTGCAACAATGATTAACACATCTCATCCTCAAGAAACCAACAAAGATGAAGTACAAAAGTCACAAATTAATCAGTGAGCTTCTGTAGTAGACACCCACACAAATAGATAAGGCAAGGAGGAGAAACTGCAAGTAAATCTATCAAGGCATTTAGGAAAGAGGTGATCAAGAAGGGGATGTTGGAACTGGATCTTACACAATTTACTGTGTATGAGTTATGGCATGCATACTAACCACGCAGATATAACATTTCAAGCACATGTAACATTTCAGAGATCTCAAAGAAGTCGCAGAAAGAATGGCAAAATATTGGTCATGGCTGCCGTTTGGGGGAGGCAGTAATAGTTAAATAAAAAACTGGTGTTCTCAGTGCATAGTTCTGATGTTTCCACGTGGATTCTTTTTAGCCATGATTTCCCAACTGCTCTTATTCTATGTGATAGTTTGGAGCAGTCCTACATGCATACATATCTATCTAGGTATCAAAGTGCACATATTTATTTCCCTTTACATAGTTCACCCAATTTCATAGTTTATCCACATGCCTGATTGTGAGGTGATTAATTTGACATAGTCATAAGCTACTGAATGTTAATTACTTACACCGCCTCCAAGGGGCTTTCTGACTGCATATTTACAGCAGGCTCCCTGTTGAATAGTTTAGCAGATATTACAAACTAGTCACAACAAAGAGGTGGTATACTTAAAATTTTGTTTTTAGTTGAAACTTCACACTTAATTTGGATAGAACAGAATGTTAATGAGGTCACAGGGAAGTGCTGTTTCCTTGCTTCTAAGCCATAAACAACACAATGATCTAGAGTTGTCTGGCTCATCAATGCAGGCCTTTCATCAAAAGAGATGTATGTCCACACACTTGTAAATGAGCAAATCATAGAATTTCAAAATTGAAGATAACGCAATAAATATTAATTGAGTGTGCAGTATTTGTCAGACACAACACTAAGAGAAGGAGACAGAGCAGTGAGGAGAACAAAGTCCTAGCTCTCAACGATGTAGCTTTACATGGGGCAGACTGCACAACATGCATACGTGTATAAATGCATAAAATGGGGTGAGAAGAATGGGGGTTGAGGAAAGTACAGGTGCTGTCCTCTGTTCAAGATCTGGGAAGGCCACCTCAGTGAGGTGATCTTATAGAGAGGACATGAAGTATGGAAATGCACCAAATAGCCAGAGCTGGGTTGTGTTCTGTGCACTGTTTTGCATGTTGGCAAGAGCAAGGAGGCTGACGTGATGGGGATGGATTCGGGAAAGGGCTAGGGGAAGGAGCGGGAACAGAGCCACAGCAGCACCCAGATCATATACAGCCTCGTGGGCCTTGGTGAGAATTTTGGTTGTGCTCCAAGTGAGTTGAAAAGATTTTGGAGGGTTATAAGCAAGGAGAGGTGTGATCTGATTTGTGTTTTAAGATGAACACTCTGGATAATATGGAAAGAAGAGACAACGGGCGACAAGTACAGAAGCTAGAAGTTGTTGCAATAGTTCAGGGAGATTTAATGTGGTTCTGTGCAGGGTGGAGTGACAGTGATATAAACGAGATGAAAGATGGCTTCACTATGGACCTATCAAGCCCATTGTTGCCCGAACGTGAGAGAGGGTCTTTGTTCTGTTTGGCTCTTTTCTGTATCTGCAGCTTCTAGAACAGTATCAGAATACAGTGGACACAGTAATTTTTGTTTTCATTTCAGTGAAATGAATAGCTGATGGATTAGGTGGTGGGAGTGAGAGAAATAATAGTCAGCGTTGGCTCCAAGATTCAGCTTTTCATCACTGTGACAAAATATCAGAGAACAAAAACTTAAAGGAGGAAAAATTTGTTTCAACTCCGGATTTTAGAGGTTTTAGCCATAGTTTCTTGGCCCCATCCCTATGGGCCTGTGGTAGAGCAGAACATCATAATGTAGAAGGTATAGCAGAGCAAAGCTGCTCACGTCACAGTGTCCAGGAAGCAGAGAAAGAGAGGAAGGGGCCAAGGACAAGAAATACCCTTTTAGGATGCACCCCAGTGACCTACTTCCCCCAACTAAGCTCCGCCTTCTACAGTTTCTCCCACCTTCCAATACTCCTTTCAAATTACGAATCCATCAATGGATCAATCCAGTGATGAGGTCACATCCCTCATCGTCCAATCATTTCCCAAGAGTCACACCTCTGAGCATTGCCGCATTCGGGACAAAGCCTTCAACACATGAGCTTTTGAGGAAACATTCCAGTGGCAATCCCTAAAAGGTAGATATAAAAGTCTGGAGTTCAGGGTCAGAGGTGACCATGTGGAAGTCTACAAATCACAGACTATGCAGAAGAGTACAAAAGTGGATGCTTTTACCTCAGCTTCCTGGGAATGCATGGATCTCTCCAGTGACAGTTCGTCCCTCCTTCCCTTTTTTTTTTTTTTTTTTGCCTAGGAAGTACTGTAGACAAAGAAGAGAATGGGTCTCCCCATAAAACACCAACATATGGTAATGAGGATGATGGAGAATCATAAAAGAAGGCTGAGAGAGCAATCGAAGAAGGAGAAGGAGAACCAGAGAATGATGGTTCAATAGAAAGGAAAGAGGCTACCCAAATCAGGAGGGCTTCCTGGCCGGCCATGCAATGTGAAGATAGGTCTGGTAGTGAGAACTCAGAGCCGACTGTGGGAGGATTACCGCGATCTGATAGCAGAGGATGGGAGATGAGCAAGTGCGAGATTTGTGTGCAAATAATTTAAATTTTTTTTCTTATATCAGTAAAAAATGAGAAAGAAAGAAACCACCCAAGTAACTGGGTGGGAGTGTGGGTCAGGGGAATAGTCCAGTAATGAGGAGAAACCTGATGGTCTGAGAGAGCTAGATAACACACAGTAGACATTGAAACAATAATCCTTTGGATCTCATGCTTTTGTTTGACTTACTTGTCTTATTGCTGAAATAAAATGACTCCAAATACATTTGAGGTTCGGTTCCCTTCCGCAACACTTTCAAGTGCATTTCTGCCTGGGCAACACTTACATTATGTTTCCTTCCTCCTCCTCGCTCACCCTGTCTTCTTTTCCTCCTCCTCTCCCCCAGCCTCCTCCTGCTTCTCCTCATTCTCTTTCTCTTCCTCCTTTATTCATACATAGGTCAAAAATGAATAATCCACACGAATTTGTTTGGTGAGGACACTGGTTGCCAGTCTTTCCCTCATTCCTTCTTTGGCACCATCAAACTTCTGCACCAGCTGCCTTCTTTGGTGGGCAATGGCCTCTTCCTCAGATGTCTACTACCGGGTTGTTTTCCTCAAAAAGACAGAGAAAGCTTTCCTTTCTTACTGTGCCTTGACAGAAAAATTCATAATCATCAGCCAGAATCAAAAGCTTGGGAGTTGGTTATTGTTGCAGTTTGGCTGAATCTAGTATGAAAGGATGAATTATTTAGAGCCAAATAAATTGCTATGAAACTTCAAAAATTCATGCTATTATTATTTCTGAAACTCTGGAAGCAGGACACCTAGGCATTTTAATTGGGATGGTGCTATCAAACAAACCTATCATGCAAAGTAGGCAATAAACCTGAGGATATTTGGGAAATTAAAATCTAATAAGGGAGCATCTTCAATTTAATTCACTGGAGCTTACCCAGGCACTATGAGGGTGTGTGTGAAATATGCAATTGAATGAGAAGTAGCCTCTGTCATTTAAGAAGGAAAAAACATAATCAAGAATCAGAAATGTAATTATTGTTAGCAATGCCAATTCCTTTCCAACACACAAAATTAGATATTCTTCAAATGCATCAATAATTTTCATATCTTGTGTTTCTGCATAGCTGTCCTAAGGCATCTTTCTTCCAATTCTCTACCTTTAAATACTTCTCATCCTTCAAGATTCAGCTTCCTGGGAATGCATGGATCTCTCCAGTGACAGTTCATCCCTCCTTCCCTCTTTTTTTCAATTACTAATATGTACGTGTCTGCTCACCCCATCAGATTGTGAACACTTTCAAAACAGGTATTATATCACATTCCTTTTTAACCATCTCAGTGTCTAGCCAGTGCCTTACTCATAACAAAAATGTAATTTTACTAATTGGTTGGTTGATTGATTTTTTTGTGGTTCTAGATACTGAACCCAGGGCACCTCACACATGGTAGGCAAGCACTGTACCTCTGAGCAATATCCCCAAATCCTTTCAAATTTTATTCTGAAAAACAGTCTAAGTTGCCCAATCTGGCCCCAAATTTGCAATCCTCCTGCCTCAGCCTCCCACATAGCTAGGATTACATGCATGTACCACCATGCCTAGCAAGAATATAATAACTTTTTGTTGAGCTAAATTGTTTCATAGATCACCAATCTGAGAAATTTCCATCAAGGAAAAATAGACCACATATAATTGTGGGAGTCCCGGTAACAATGTCTAGAATTTACTAAACTTAATCTACACTGGGAGCTGTGCTAAGAGGGCATATCCAGTATGCCTAATCATTACATTAATCCTTACAACCCCCTCCTTGAGATATATTTTAATAAGCCTCTTTTAAAGATGAGAAAATTGAGGCTTAATAAATGTTACTTGGCAAGATCAAAACCTCACATTTGGCAAGGCAGGTCTGAGTCTGGTCTAGATTCAAATCAAACCAGATTTGACTCTAGTTCTTTTTTTTTCAGTATATCTTTTTATAATTTTTATTGGTTCTTTTTAGTGATACATAACATTAGGATGCATTTTGACATGATTATAAAGGCATGGAATGTAATTTTTATATGACTCAAAGTTGGTGTTTTCACACACTCTGCAAGTTGCCCTAGTAGCACCCCACAGCCATCTGCTACCTGCCATTGAAAGACAGGAAGAGCTTGCCACTTATTGAGCACTTACCCTGTGCTAAGCATTGTGCAACTGCTCAGCATGTTTTTTTTTTTTTTTTTATTACATATTGATAAAACTTCCATGGCATAGACTTAAAGAGGCTTAGAGTGAAAGGTAATTATCCCAGAGAGCATAGCCAACAGTGGCAGAGTGAGCTGTCTGCCCAGATTCTACTCCTAACTAGGCACTCTAATAAATTTTCAAAACATGAAGGCCCGGATCAGCCAGAGACCTCAATGCCAGCTGAACTCCCTGTGTTTTCCCAGGTCATTTTCACTGCTCCCAACCCCACTTTCTTCCCGTTCTTCCCTCTTTCTCTCTTAATGAAGTGCAGCTTCCTAACCCTTTAATTGCTAAACTGCAGCCTCTTCTTTTCCATCTCCCTTTCCACTGCCCAAGACTCCTCTTCTCAGAATGCACAGAGGTCTATCTCCTACTTCCCAGACACCCAAGGGGAATCTTCTGGGGCATTCAAACTAGAGGACAATGTCCCTCTTGAGCCCTTTACCTCTGCCTCCTCTGTGGCCCATGTCACAAAGCAACTGAAATTTTCTACCCTTGTCCCTTCATCCTGGCTGTCATATCTGCAGGTGAGGGTTTGGCTACTGGTATCTGGTGGGTGGGGGTCAAGGGTGCTTCTTATATATCACATAGTATTCTATGCTGCTATGCATAGAAAAGCCCCATACAACAGTCATCAACACCAGGGCTGAACAACCCTGATTCAAATTTAAAAGCACATGATAAGGAAAACACTTTCTCTAACATACTTGCCACTAGACAATTTTCTGAGTTTTAGCTTTACTGTATATTAAAAGGAGTCATGGTATTAATTTTCTTATAACTATTGGAATAACTCCATATCTTTCACTTACAAATGTGTTTACTTATTCCATGCTTAGTCCTTTAACAGTATTCTACATAAGATAGAAAGATCTGATTTGTTCTTTCTCAGGGCACACCGTGAGCTTCTACTTTCCTATCTCCCACATATGCAGGTAGGGCTTCATGACTGACCAATGCCTTCTGAACACAAGGGAGGTGTCTAAAGTATTTAATGTCTGGTGAAACCTGTCCAGTCCTCTCTTCCCCAGGTTCAGTAATTACAGAAGAAGCTGATGAAATGTGGATACCACAAGATGGAAGCAGCCTCTACTCCAGAATCTCACAAAGGAGACAGCTGCCTAGAGACTTGCCCAAATCCACATGAGATTTTACATGACAAAAACAAATTTAAAAAACTGCAATTTGAGGGCTGTTTATTAATAGTAGTTTAACACAGACTCACCTGATTAGTATTCTATATGAAATAGAGAACAATATTGATTGTATTGAGCATTTCACTCTCCAGTTGAACAATTCTTGGGGTAGAAAGGATGCTTAAAAACATTTAAATGCCTAATTGGAGGAAAGGGGACAAGGAAATTATTGACCCAGTTTCTGGCTTTTCAGAGTTTCTCTGTCCAATTATGAAAAGAACGCTGGGTCTGGCCTCATATTTTTCTTTTCAAAGAGTCTGGGAATTTTGACTAAGGTATTTGTAATTTAAAATATATCAACCACTAACATAAATTTAAATAATATGTAGCAGTTCTTGAAATGCACTTCTCACTGACCCCAAATGCTATAACCGCACATACTGGAAAATCTGCAGTGGACACTTGATGACTTTTGCCTTCAAGGAACTCCTGGATAAATTAGTAATGAGAGGCAAGGCCTTTTTCTTCACTATTTGGCAGGACTGGATTTGTAAAGCTTGCCCTCTTGAGGCCAAGCAGTTCCAGTCCACAAATTGTTATACCTGGATAATAAATAGATATTAGTCTCCTTACCATTTTAAAGCTACTGTATGAGGAAGGTTGCATTCTACAGCACTGCAGGATGGGGAAGGGCAGGGACCCTGAAACCAGATGTCTTAATTCATATCAGGGACCTATCTATCTTGGCATCATGGGCCTCTTTTCCTGTATTCCTAAAATATAGATAATAAAAGTACCATATTATAGGGCTGTTCAGTTACATTTGTTAATGCATGTGAAAGGTTTAAAATAATATTTTCTTCATAGCAAATGTTCAAATAAGGCAACTTGATATTGTCTCCAGTGACTCTGAACTAGGATCTGCAATAATTTCATCATAGCATATACATTAACACAACAAGTATTTGCTGTTGCACATTCTTTACTAATATTTCAAAATACATTTGAAATAGTGGAAATCAAAAGTTTAGAACCATGATTATAGTCTATATTGAAACATTCCTTCCAAGCCATATGTTTTATATAAAAGTCTCCATGAAATGAAGACATGAGAATCTAAGATGTATAAATATTCAAATCTTCTCAAATGATATATGGAGAAAAGAAGCATTTGTTAAATATTCTTTCTCTCACCTTTCCTATTTCCTTTACAAATGTCTAGGCAGTTGAACAAACATTGTAATGAGTAATCTAGATTTGAATATCATGTTGCAGATAAATTGATTCAAAAATAATTTGGGGTGGATACAAAGAAGATATTCAATTCAATGTAAAAATAAATTGCAAAATTGATTGTTGTGCATTCTCTGGAAGTTCTGTCAACTACCACTGTACAAAATAATTTAAAAAGCTTTCCACCTCACTCCCACAACAATCGGGTCTCCGCAAAGAGCACGCAATATAAAACACAATCTCCTAAACTGAGAAGAGTCTGTAATTGTATTTGGCTCTATGATATCATGAATATAAGATTATCTTGTACTTTGTAGAAGTATTAGGCAATAAACAGAATTGTCCCAGCTGGCTAGAATTCCATTTACGTTTTGCCAAGCTAGTCTACATTAACTGTTGCAAATTATGTGAAATTAACATGATATTAAAATTAAAATGGTTAAATAAGTATTCATGACCTATGGAAAACATTGTACATTTAATTCTCTGATGCATTTAAAATATGTAATACATTTACAATTACTGAGGATTATGTTAATAATAGGGAAATTTCTGCTTTTGTACCTAATCATATTATATTACTATAGACACTGAAGAAAAATGAGAGGCTGTTAATTTATATAGAATATCTTACAGAAAATACACTTCTACATGCACAGCAATGAACTTGGCAGGGAGCACAGTACTAGGTATTGAATAGCTTTTTACAATGAGATCATGGGATGCCGTGAAATTTCAATTGAATTGAAATGTATAGCATTAAATTCCTATGTTTATAAAGAAGGAAGATCTGAAATAAGATCTTCCATCTTAAAAAATCTAGAGAGGAAAAAAGCAAATTAGGCCTAAAGGAAGCAGAGGAAAATAAATAGTAAAAATTAAAGTAGAAATCAATGAAATTAAAAATAAGAAATCAGTAGAGAAAATCAATAAAATTGATATCTAGTTCCCTGAAAAAAAACAAAATGAAAGTTTAGCCACATGAACCTAGGAAAAAAATAGAAAAGGCATAAAAGATCAATACCACAAATGAAAAAGAGGTCATCACTACAGAGCCAACAAACAATGAAAGGTCACATTAGGAATATTGAGAACAACTCTGTGCCTTAAATGAAATAGACTAATTGCTTAAAAGATGCAAACAACTGAAACTCACAAAAGGAGAAACTGATGACTTGAGTATTTCATCCCAAGATGAAATGCAGATTGTGATAAAAGAATGTAACTGTGTTATAAGTATATAAAATAAACTCACTGAAGAGATGGAGGTAAAGATGGTCACTTAAGTAATTTAGAAATGAGTGAGTCTGTAATACTGAAGGCAAAAAGAACCTTACACAAGCACTATATTCTGCATGATAAAGTTGTTTGCACAGGGAGATTGGTTAAGAATTCTGAAATCATTATGCATGCATATTGGAATTGCACAACTAAGGAAACATGGCAGATGACAGGGGCCACGTTTTTCACTATTGGAGTAAGAGGCTGCCTGCCGATGAGCAAAGGGGGAATGTCAGAATTATCCACGTGATCATGGAGTAGAGTAGGAGACAACAATGTAAACACATATTTAACTTAATATAGATACTGACACATATAGAAATATTTAGATATGCATATATACATGGGTTATTTGTGTGTTATATAAACATGCATATGCTTCATATATATTTCCTTGCTCTTTCAGTTGAGATGGTTTTGAAGTAACAAAACCACAATATCAATGAGGGCACTTAGCTCACACACTTTAGTTTCTAATACCATCCCAAAGACCTTGTACTTTTTGGAAAAATTAATGACTAATTTAGGATTGTGGGATGAAAAATATGTGTGATTATTGTGGGTCATCTCGTAGTGCCATAAAGTAGGGAAGAACTCAAAAATAAAAACTCATAATGATGGAGACATAACAAAAGGACACAGAAGTCAACCAGAAGAGAGTTCAATTGCCAAAGCTGAAAGAATGAGTAAAATATAAGTAAAGGAGCATTGGACAGTAAGTCAAAGAAGTAAAGAAACATAAATGAGTCCCTATAAATAGAAATAATTGAATATATAGATTAATGTAGGAGAAGAGATAAATAAAGAATTCAAAACAAATTATGTAGAGATTCTCCCTCAAGGAGGTGGAGCATTACATCAACTCCATACATGTTGACTGTGCATAGTGACTTTATTTCAAAGAGAACAACATAAAAGGGCGGGAGCAAGTAAGCTTGCAGAGGAGAAATCTGAAAACCATTACTTATATGGTCTTCACACCTCGTGACTCTAGTTTAATTGTTAAAATTGGACAATCCCAACTGAGGCACATTTTATGCAGTACCTAGCCAGTACTTCTCACGACCGTTATGGTCATCAGGAACAGGCCAAGTCTGAGAACTGTGAAGGCCAAAAGAAGCCTAACATGTTGACTAAATTAACCGTGGTATCCTGAATGGGATAGTGGAATAGAAAAAGGGCATTAAGTCAAAACCAAAGAAATCTGAATAAGAAATGGACTTCGAAAACTGTATCAATGTTGGTTCATTTATTGTGAACAATGTGCCATACTAATGTAAAATATTAACAACAGGGTGGCTAGGTATGGATACCTATGTCCTTTCTGTAGTATCTCTGCAATATTTCTGTAAATCTAATACTACTCTCAAATGAGAAGTTAATTAAAATAAATTAATGGCCATATGTTGATAATTTTACACCTAAAAGTAAATTCTACATTATCTCCACTTTTGTTCAAAATACAGTGAAATAAGATTTTAAAAAGGAATAAAATGAACAGGGATTAGAAAGTATGAAAAGCAACAGTTTTGTATATATTTATAAATGACACAGTTTTATAAATGAACATTTAGAATTATGGTCACTGAACTTTACTTCATCATACACAAATCAACTTGCTTTCAATATTACATACCAAGTACAATATTTTCAGACCTTGTGATGGTTAATCTTGATTGTCAACTTGGTTGGATTGAGAGAAATGTAGGAAATTAGTAAAATATTTCTGACTGTGTTTGTGAGTGCTTTTCCAGAGATGATGGGCATGTGGGTCAGCAAACTGAGGGGGAGACCTGCTCTAAATGTGCGTGGTAGAGTGCAATAGGCAGGAGAAGGAAGAAACCCAACAGTGCTGTGCAAACTTGATACTTCTTGAGCAGGTCCATCTATTCTATTGCTTCTGCCGTCCAAATTTTTCATCTTTCAACATGGACTCTCACCAGCGACTCTCTAGGGAGCTTATAGGCCTTCGCCCTCAAACTGGGGCTGTATCATTGGTCCCTCTTGTTCTAAGGCCTCCATCTTGTTGGACTGAGAAGATACTAGTTTCTCTGGCTCTCCAGTCAACAGCCATTGTGGGACTATGAAGCCTCTGACGATGTAATCCAATCTAATAAACCCCCTTTTGTGATTATAATGTACACACAAAATGTATATGTGTGTATATATATACATATATATAATGTATATATAATTGTGTTTGTGTGTGTATATATATATATATACATACATATATATATATTCCATATCATAGCTGTTATGAAGAGCACTGCAATGAACACTGAGATGTTAATATCTCCACAAGATCCTGATATCTCCACCTGGAAGTGGGATTGCTAGACTTCATAATAGTTCTGTTTCTCAATTTTTGAGGAAACTCTACACCATTTTCCACAATGGCTACACACTTTTCATTCCCAGAGGTTCAGAGTTTTGAACAAGTTAATGTGATTGGTGGACCACATTTCAGTTAGCAAGGGTTCAGGTGAGAATTTAGTAGTTCCCATGTATGCTATGTGCCTGACTCACCTGGGGAGCTAGCTATCAAATTAGCCCAGAAGCTCCATTGTAAACTTTCAGAACGCAAACTCAGGAATATGTATTAAAAAACAAACCTTGATAAGCATGATGCACATGCTTGACTTAAAGAACCAGACTTACATAATAGTAAGTAATATAAATAAATATTGAACAATCTCTGCTTGCACAGTCCTGAAATGGAGAAGGTTGAGAAGTCAGGGGGGATAATGGACAAGTCTTAGAATCATGTGCTATTTTAATGAGGAAACATTTTTTCATATGCAAAAAAGAGAAAATAATACAAGCGATCTGAGACCTGTGACCAAATAAATGACTGCTTTTATTTTAAATAAATATTTCCAATTACTACATATAAGAATGGTCCACTTGGTCACACTGTGATCCCACACATGTAGTATGCCTTCTTCATTTGCCATCTGGAATATATTCCAAACCATGCCCCATCTCAGGCCTTTCCAGGTAAACTCTCCTTACCTTTCATGTGGTATACCAAATGATTATCTGTTATTCTCATTCTTAATTTTTCTGGTAATATTTATACATTTATTTACATACTCAAAAGCTTGCATTTGCTCCAGGGAATGTTCAAAACAATCCAGGAACAAAGATGAGTTTAACAAAGTCCTTGATGTTAAGAACTTTGTATTGTGTTGGATGTAAGGCAAATAATTACAAAACAAATAAACAAGGTAATTTCAGGTAATTATAAATTTTATAAAAAGTCAAACAGTGTAATTTAGTGATCATGAAGAATAATGCTACATTAGCTATCAGGTTACTCTTAAAAGAACTTTTGAAAAAAAGTATCAAGTTTCATTGGATGTTCACACGGATAACCAATCAATCCAGAGTATTCATTGAAAAGGCTGTCCTTTTCCTATTGCTCTGTAGTGCCACCTTCGTCTTAATTTAAGCATTCCTTTAAGGATGGGTTTGTTTCTTGTCTCTCTTGTGTTAGTCTATGTGTCTGTACTTTCATCAATTCTTAATTAATTAGCTTTATTATAAGTCTTTAAATCAAATTATCTCATTTTGCTTTTTAAATTTTTAATTCTGAGAAAATTCTATAACTCTTCAAGTCTGCTTTAAACATTCTGGTTTTTTATGTTTCTATAAAATGTCAGTTTTCACAAACACAGTGACTGGAAGTAATGTTGGAATTGCACTGAATCCATAGATCAGTCTGAGAATTGAAAATTATACAACACTGAGTCTTCAAAACATATTCATGTGGTATAATCATCATTTATGCAGTCTTAATATCTCTCAATAATAAAAGGTCTGCATTAGGGTTATCTAAAGGATCAGAACCAATAGAGTGAGTGAGTGAGTATGTGTGTGTGTGTGTGTGTGTGTGTGTGTGTGTGTGTAAACAACCTTCCATAGTGCCTATGGAAGAGTGAATAGAAGAAATGTGGTATATACATTAGATCTTCAAATTTTGAGAAGCAGGTTTGGGTCTAAACCACTGTACTCCTAGATGCTCTGCCATCTAGGAATCTTCTAGAAATATAGATTATTTGCTCCGTCCTAAATATACTAAGTCAGATTTCTCTGCCTTAGAAATCTCTTTGAACTGACCTTTAACACTAATTTGAGAAACATTAATCTATACCACGATCTTGTGTTTAACTGAAAACCATTGATCCAAGCCCTCATACTCTGTTTAAGAAGTGACCATTTCTAATTTTAACTCAGAATACGATTTTTAACACCACAATTCTACTTCTAATCCAATGAAAATCCAGGAGGGTTGAAGAAGAAGGGACCAATAAAAATCTATGATATTGCCCATGTGTTGAACAAAATAGTGCCCTTATGGCAAGAATTGAAGGCTTTCTCTTTTCCCAAGCTGGAGATGTTTGGAAGGGCTCTCTAATTGGGTGAACATAAAGAAGATGTACAGGTTGTCCTTAAGACTTCCTTAGAGATATATCCATAACTTTTCAATAGCTATTCTAGTACAGGTCTTACTCCCACCTTGGCTTCTAAATTTGAAAATGTCTTCACCTCTGAAAAACACTTTTCAGTGGTTGTCAATTACAGTGAAGATGGCAGGGTAAGCAGCTGCTTTGGTTTATTTCAGGAAGGTATCAGAGAATACCAACTCCCGGTATTCCTAAATATTAGGGCAATGGGGGGCATCCCTCAATTTGGTAACTATAGAAATCTTTAAAATAAAACCCCATGATACAACTACTTTCAATCCATTATCTGGAATTTTTCTTAGAGATGTTTTATCTAATGTAAATATTACCAGTTAAAGGCTTGAAAAGACATTTCTTTTTAGGGACTTTAAATAAGGTCCCCTTATTTAAAGAAGTGTGTGTCTTCTTTCTCAGACATATACTTTCATCTAAATCCTTGAATTATCAGTTTTTTTTAGTGGATATTTATTATATTTATTCTTTTTGCATATATTTAAGGTGCACAGCATAAGCTTTTGATATGCTTTTTATGGGAAGAGCATCTAAGTCTGTTCTTTTATGAAATTTTTAGAATGTGATATATTAGTAACTACAGCCATCACACAGTGTATTAGTCTTGACTTATCCTCCACAACTGCAACTTTTTACCTTCTGACTTGTATCTTCCATTTCCTCCCTGACTCTAGTAAGCATTATTCTATTTTTTGTTTCTATGTATTTGACTCTTCAAAAGATCCTACATGTACCTAAGATTGTGCAGCATTTTTTCTGTATCAGGCTTATTTCACTTAACACAATGTCCTCCAGTTTCTTCCTCTTGTTGCAAATGGTAGGATCTCCTGTTTTAAGTTTGAATAATATTCCACTGTGTGTGTGTATGTATAATTGCTTTATATATTCATCAACTCATGGACACTTGTTTTCAGATTTTGGTTATTGCACATAATACTGTAATGAACTTATCTCCCTGAGATCCTGATTTCATTTGTGTATACACACCCGAAGAGGGACTGCTGGGTCATGCCTTGACATTGGCTTCAGCAATAATATTTTTGATATCATACCACAAGCTCAAACAACACAAGCAAAAACAAAGGGAATATCAACAAACTAAAAAGCCTCTGAAGGGCTGGGGTTGTGGTGCAGTGGTAGAGCGCTTGTCTAGCATGTGTGACGCACTGGGTTCGATTCTCAGCACCACATATAAGTAAATAAAGTAAAGTCCATTGACAACTAAGTTTTTTTTTTTTTTTTTTTAAGCCTCTGAACAGCAAAGGACACCATTAACAAAATGAAAAGGCAGTCTGGATTGGGAGAAAATGTTGGTGAACCATATATCTGACAAGGGGTTAATATCACGCAACTCAACTCAAATACCCAATTAACAAAGGGACAAAGGATCTCAATGGACATTTTTCCAAAGAGGACGTACAAATGGCCAACAGACATGAAAGGTGCTCGGTATTACCAATCATCAAGGAAATGCATATCAAAACCACAATGAGCTAGCCCCTCACACCTTTGAGTATTTTTTAAAAAGGCGCTAACAAGGGTTGGCAAAGGTCTGGAAAAAGGAGAACGTAAATTGGTACAGCAAGGAGGGTCCTCAAAACATTAAAACCAGAACGACCTGCGACCCAGCCTTCATCCCTGTATTCTCACTGTCCCAAGTGGGCTGCTGCAGGCCCGAGGCTGCAGGCGCTGCCCTCCCTCGGGGCTGTCCCAGGGCTTGACTCCAGGCCGGCCCGGCAACCGCGCCCCCGCCGCGCCCCGCACGCGCGGGCTCGAGCCTCTGCGCCTGCTCCGACAGTCAGTGGACGGCGCTCCGAGGGCTCGCGCCGGCGCCGGCAGGGCCCACCAGGGGGCGGCTCGGCCTCCCCGCGCGCGGCGGGCCGGGCAGGCACTGAGGGAGGGAGACTGCGGCGGCGGCGTACGGGCCTGAGCGGCGCGGGCGCGACGGGAGCGGCCTCTCGCGCGTCCTCCCCGGGCCGGCCTCCGGCCCGCCCCCGACCCGCCCGTGCGCGAGTGCGGCGGGTTCCGGGTCCTGTGACCGGCCGGACCAGGCGGCGGAGCGCGGAGGGCGGGCCGTCCGGCCTCAGGGAGTTTCCGCGGCCGCGTCTGGGCGGCCCCGAGGGCGCGGCGGGGAAGCCGCGCGGAACCCAGAGCAGCCCGAGCTTTGGCGTCCATGGCGGGCGGGGGAGCCGGGGACTCCGGGGCGGCCGCTGCCTCCGCGGCGCCCGAGACCCGCGAGCACCTCTTCAAGGTGCTGGTCATCGGCGAGCTCGGCGTGGGCAAGACCAGCATCATCAAGCGCTACGTCCATCAGCTCTTCTCCCAGCACTACCGGGCCACCATCGGTGTGGACTTCGCCCTCAAAGTCCTCAACTGGGACAGCAGGACGCTAGTGCGTCTGCAACTGTGGGACATCGCGGGTAAGCGGCGCCCGCGTCCCCAGCGGGGGCCCCCTGCGACTCCACCGCCTGGTTTCTCTTTCCCTCCTCTCCCTGAACTCCCTGCCTGTGTACTTTTAAAAGAAAAAGTTCCAGTGAAGCGGGAAGATGCCGTGGGATGCGGTCGGGGGGACCCCCGTGAGGATCAGAGCACGGAGTGGGCAGCAGTGCAGGCCTTTTGAACAGGACAAAACCGGTGCATAAAGCAACAGCTCAGCGTGGATGCCCTGCTAGGTCTGTGGGAAGCCCTCTTGAGTGTCAGGAGTTAGAAAGAAGGCCCACCACCCCAGGGATCTCTTGTCAGGACAGGAGGTGAGGAGGCCATGAGAGCTGTTCCAAAAGTTTTAACTCCCAATAGTGACAACACCATAATGTGCCAGGAAGAGTTGAGGCGAGGGTTGCGGTGAAGGGGAGAGAGGGTTCTTAGTAAGGCTGTTTGGAGGGGCCGGCTCCCCTCCTTCAACTGTCACTGAAGTTCAGAGTGACTGAAAGAAGTACCAATGTTGCACTGCCAGTTAGTGGCACAACCCCAACTAAAAGCCCGGCTCCCTCCTTTCAGCACGTTTTCATTACCCATCTTGGATCTGTGTCCTAGTTTTGTGAGAGTTTTCTCTCTCCTAACAAGGAGATTAGGAAGTCCTGAAGACTATTCCAGACGTTTTTAACTGACTAACAACAAGCCATAGACAAGAAAGGCTTGGATCTGAGCCCAGTCTTTGTGAGGGAAACTCCATTCCTCAAATAGTTTGCACTAGGCTGGGTCACTCAGGTGAAGACCTGGGAAAGTTTCTCTGAAACTTTGTGCTCCTGTCTCCCTCCGGAAACCCACACCGGCTTCTACCCTTGGCTTGCTCCTCCCCATTCCACAAATACTATACTGTTTCCCTGACAAAGGGAATAATACAAGATTTATTCTCTTTGAGGAACTACACAGTCCCCTTACTGTAATTATGAACAACTGTACTCCGGCTAGTGTGGTGGGTGGAATGTGGATATCTAGAAAGAGGGAAACTAGTAGAAATTTTAGTTATGGAAATGGTACCAAAGTTTACCTTGTTCATTCATTGCAGAGGCTTAGTCAGCCATGGAGCATTTGATTGAATGGGAACATGTTTAGCGTTGGAGGGTACCTTAGCATTCTTCCTGCAGACCAGTTCCCTGATGCCCATGGAGGACATGGATACCCAGCTGGGGGCATATTGGGGAACACATACCTCCTGTCTCCCAAGTGCTCTCTTTTATAACCTGTTACATATAAGGAGGTATCGAAGAATTATAAACTTTATACTCATTTACTTAAGTGCAGATTTCTATATCTCAGATAAGAGAGCACATATCAAATCCACAGGGAAAGAGTGCCAATGCTTCTTTTTCTACCAAAAACCGAAAGAACGTTTGAAAAGTCATCTTTTGAAGCCAGAGGTTCTTTCGAAACACTTCCTGCTGTTGCCCAGAGAATGAGTGAACATTCTACTGCTTCTTGACAAAGCTATGGATTTTAAAGGTTGCCTTACCATGTGACAGTCATCATCCAGCAATTTGCAGTGTAGCTTTTCCACAAACATGTTTTTAATCCTCTGTCTTGAAAGGCAATTGACTTATCTCATTCTTTATGTAAATTTATACAGTATTTAGATACTAAATTATGTTTGAGGCCTACTGTAAGCAAATGAAAATGAATAACAAGATTTTTTATGACACCTGCTTTTTAGCCTCAAGGTAAAAAATACTTCTATTGTAGACTTAAGTGAACAAGAGTTTTTCTTCTTAGGTATCACCTCTTCTCTTTTCGTCCTTGACTAAACAAACCTAGCCAGAAAGGAGACCTGTCCTTTTTTTTATCACACCTGCCAAGATGGGATACCCTTGCACTTTGCCTAAATCCAAATCTCAAGTTTTGCCAGGGAGGAAAAGCAGCATTTTAAGATCTTCAAAAGGGATTTCTGGTTCTTAAGCTACTGTTGTTTCAACAGAAACTGTTCTACCATTCAGCAAGTACCCATCAGCAATTAACAAAATTAGAGGTGAACTTATAAGGTAATTAGAAATTATTAGGTTTTTCTTCTGAGTAAAATGTTCAGAGAGGGAGTCTTAATATAAGGATATTGAGAGACAAAAAAAACTTAGATTAGGTTTGGGAAGCTACATCATTGATTGCGTTTGGATTGAATATTTGAGCTACTAGAATCTTAGCTTGTACCATTTGAATTAAGTAGGAATGATGTAATGAAGGCCACTCCAAAAATATCCCCCAAGGCTAAACATACTTGCCTTGTGTGGTAACACAAAGTCATATCATCTTGGATTCTCAAAGAATAGGAATAGTCCTTGATTGCAAAACGAGGTGGAGCCAGCCACTTGATATGACTAAACTAAGGTTTGGTGTTACTACCAGTTTCTTCTTGTTATTATTCTTGTTTTAGAGACTCTTGAATTGGGTAAGACCATAAAGAAGTTATGCCAATAGTCTATATTCTGGGAAGCTTTGGCAAACATAATAAGCAAGAATTATTGAATGATTTCTGTAAATGTAGCCATTTAGTTAAACTCTTCAAATTAAGAACCATAGAACTTTCAGTTGTAGACCTTAATGAATCTTTCCTCATGGCATTTTTAAACCCATGTTTTAAAATAAAGATGTAGTTTAATACTATTTTTGTATAAGACAAATTGCTGCCTCTTAAGTTCATACCTGCTTTAAGACTGCTACTAATACAGAACAAATATACTAATATTAAAGTTTTTAATATTTTAAAGAGAGCTGAATAAATGCACACTAAATTCAGATGTAGTAAGAGATATCTTTGACACTCTTTCAATGCTTAGTGTAGATAAATAATATGTGGGTAACCATGAATTATAAGACTTGTTACTAGCAACTATAGAATTTTCCAGGCAGGTTGAATGTCTAGTCTAGGTTAAATCCTAAAATAAATTTGCCTATTCATACTTTAACTTTGACATATTGACTGAAGTGATTTGCAACCTTTCTTTGAGCCAAGGACAAGAAGGGAACAATCTGCTCTGAGGTTCATGTAATAATTTTTACCCAAAAACAAAATGCGTGCTTAGGAGACATTATAAATTATATAAGCACTATAAAGCTATATTTAAATTCATTTTCCCTCATTTCAGTTTCGATCCTAAAGCAGAATGCTGATCCTGATTGCTTTCTTCCATCTTTACTTTGCCAATTATAATACCTAGTAATTTCTTATCTTCTTTTATAACTCTCCATTAGCCCTTCATGAGAAAGAATCTGAAATATTACCTTGGATGTTTTCCTGACCTTTAAGCTATCAGTCTGGGATTTTAATGTTCAGTTATTTTCTAAATACGAAGAGTTAGTGTTTGGGAGAATTAATCTAGGTAGTTATTTCTAATCTCTGTCCCACATACAGATACTACAGTAAGTTTCCTGGTGCTTATTGGTGCCTAATTACACACACTCATTTAAAAGACTTTTTTTAAGCTAAATTACATGAGTGATCAGACTCTTGTACAGTCTTGCCATCCTAGCCTTATTGAGGCTCAATTATTGTGCCTAATTACAAACAAAGCCTGCTGTTCCATTTGACATGTTGAAATCTTCCTCAGTTCCCAATTCTGAGACACCTTTGTGTCCACAGTCTGGGTTGTCATTCGCAATTGCCCAGGCAGATAGCTGATCAGTATAACAACGTAGTGGTATAACTGTTCATGGAAATTCTCCTGGTAATGATATGCTTGTGGCCTTTCCCTTTTGAATATGTTGCCATTCTCAGTAGCCTCAATCAGCCCTTTATGCTGAAAGATACTCAGGTTAGTAGAGAAAATGGAGTGCTGATAGGAAGTTCTAAAACTTCCTTTGCTTCCAGATATTTGCCTGAAATTTTTCCCTTCTGAACTACATTATAGACTCTGGATGCCCCAAAGTATAAAAAGAGAGGTACACTAACTAGAACAAGAAAACACAGGTAATCAATGATATAAAGACAGAATTCATGACTCTGAGATAGAAATACAATAAACTTTTGACAGTTTAGCAGGTTTTGGTTCACTAGTAAGATCAGTTGGAAAATTCTAGTTTTTCAGCAGTCTGGTTACTACTAAATGAGAGCATTTAACTCTTAGCAATAATCACCATCTCTTCTTCCTGGAGTTTACAGTTATACTTCTCTACTTATGAGATACAGAAATTCCTAAGTAGATAGTTTTTGATTGACTACATCATTTTCTGTACATTGTGAAAAGCTGTTTCTAAACCATGTGCTTTTCTGCCATGTAACGAAGTTGTTTTATTGGTATATGGTTATAGCACACACCCTGGAAAAGCAAGGCAGTAATTATAGATGTTTTCTAAACTGTAATCCATGTATTATTCCAGGGATGGAATATTATTTTAAAATGTATTTCAGGATAAACTGTATTCATAATGTATATGTTATCCCAATGATCCAATATTTTAAGCTTTCTGCATGGAATTTTCTGTTATGCTCATTCTGTTTTATAATGTATCCCGAATTTTATTTTTATTCCTGCATGATGAGGCCAAAGACCAGAAGCCAATTGCCATTGAAAAGGTGTTTGGTTATTCACTCAGTTCCATAGATGAGGGGGTCATTCTGTTCCATACAGGGCCACAGGAAGAAGTACCAGAAACCATTGCCAGGCAGAAGGAGCAAAGGAGTTCCTGGACTAGGGACTTTATTGTGGAATTTGAGTGTAGGAATGAGAGTAAGTATTTACAAGCTAAGCAAGTTTCAATTGGATAGTTTGAGTAGTTTCAGTGGTCTCTAAGATGTACTGATGGGCCTTCCTTATCTGATACCTGTCCCTTGGGGTGATTTAGGGCAGGGAAATAATGTTCTAGTCTGTAGGAGCCTGCTAAATGAAGACTGACGGGGATTTGTAGTTTTAGGGTTGGTTGATTTACATATGAAAGGTGTGCTTGCAGGCAGGTAGTTTGCAATCTCTAGAAATGAGTGAACTCTGGTAGAGGCAGTGTCTCTGCAGGCCTCAAAGGCCCTAAGATGTCAAAGCATAAAAATTATTACATATTCCTTTGCACATACTAAAATAAATTGAAAAGAAGAAGTGCTCTTGTGAAGGACAATTTGAAGTCCTTAGGTTTGTAGCTCAGGAATAGCACGACCTTAAAATAGTGAGGACTTCACACTTACTCAGCACTTAGGTTATAGAGAGTGGGCTAAGTTGACAAGTTCACAGTCTGTTACAGGTGTAGAGATCTTCTCTGGAATGATGAGAAGAATGCATTCATATAAATGCAGAGAAACTTCTGGAGGGTGAGACAGAGGACCAAGGAAAGGTGCTTTAACATCCTTTCAGTTGTATTTTCAGGCACTTTTGCATTTTATGATCAAGTAAGCTAAGCATAGGACTTCACTCTTTTGAGAGGGACAACCACAGAAAAATATCTAGATTGCAAAGATTTCATTTGGACTTCTGTTGAGTTTTCTAACTGACAGATGATCTGTATTATCTTCTTTCCCATTACTTCCACTCACTTCTCTTCCTGCTTTTTCCTTTAGCATCTTCTAGTGGTTTTTGGTTCTTTCTTGAAATTATTCCAACAGTTTCAGTGTTCTTAGTGTGATTATATGGTACCTCTTTCATCAGAATCATTTGAGGTGCTTAAGATGCAGATTTTTAAGCATCAGCTGTGTCAACAGATTTGCCTTCATCTGACAAACATGCCTGTGCATGATGGTCCAGCAGGAGAGGAGCTGCTTCTTTCATATGTAAGTCTATGGTTGGGGACTCCAGGACTGGAAGCATCACCACCAAGTCTTCATGGACAAAGGCTGGCTTTCCACCACCCTTAGGCCATGTCCTTTGTCTCTGTGGTCTGATCAAATGGACATGGTATCCCCAGATAAAATTCTGTGAAGGAAAGTTGGGATTCTGTGAAGGAAACTAGCAATCCTTCATGACTATCAAATCAGAATTCCTGGAGTCTAGAAAACTGCAATCTGTCAAGTGCTGTGGGCGAATCTGATCTTTACTGCACTGAGAAGCATTGCTCAGCCTTTGGCTTTGCTGTCCCCTGGCACCATGCCTGTCTTCTTGAGACACTCCAGGTGTGCACTTACCAGACAAGCTCCCTGCTGCCCACACTCCCTCGCATTCTCCCCATGACCCATCAGCCCCTTTCTCAGATTCAAAGCAACTCTCAAAAGTGGCATCGTGTCCCCATCTTGTGTGGCCATCAGGAGTTTCTTGTTGAGGCCAGTATATGTATACAAGAGGGACTTACGGGACAGAGATAGGATACTTTTGCTCCTGTGGACTAAATATGTCTCATAAAGAAAAGGCCCAATATTGTAAGGCTTTAAAACTATTATGAGTTTGGACACCAATCAGTAAGTTATTTTGATTTGGATAGATAATTATTTTATAACCAATGGTTAGAGGTAGCTTGCTGTAAATACTTCATTTCTGAAAATCATAATGAGATTTAAGGATCTTCCTTGAATGAATTTCCATTTACTAACTAGAAACTATACATTTTCACTGAAACACCTTGAATAGTAATGTGTAGCTTGGTAATCCTTAGTGGTTGGGGAAAAGGTAAATGTAAGTTGGATTACTAGCCATCCCTTCATCCTAGCACTTCGGGTTTGAGTTGTAAAATTTATATTTTGAATTTCAACTAACATTAAAGGAGACATTAATCATATGGGAGCATGAATATAAAATTTAGAGACAGATATTAAATATCTAAACAGAACCAGTGATGAAAATCCCAAGAGAAAATATTTCTAGCTTGTTTTTCTGGTAACAGAAGAATTTCATATTTTCCTTACCATATCTGAGGGGAAATACTTTTATTCTTAAGAATTTGTGTTAGCTTTGATGAGATAAAGCAAATGATTTTGTATATTTTCGTTAGCCTAATGGGAATATGTATTCTTGGAAACACTAATTTTGTTGTTTTAAGTTCTTCTTTTATTTGTTACTGTACTTTGAACCCAAGGGTGCTTTACCACTAAACTATGCTCTCAGCTCTTTTTAGTTTTTATTTTGAGACAGGGTCCTGATTTCTTTCTTTTGATGTTCTATTTTTCTTTTATTGTTGTTGTTTCTTTTCTTCTCTTCTTTTCTATGCTGGAGATCCAACTTAAGGCTTAGTTCATGGTAGGCAATCACTCTACCAATGAGCTACATCCCTACTCTGATGTTCTTTTTCTAGGGGGTGGGGAAGTACTTGAGATTGAACTCAGGGGTATTTGACCACTGAGCCAAATCCCCAGCCCTATTTTTTTGTATTTTAGTTAGATACAGGGTCTCACTGAGTTGCTTAGCACCTCGCTTTTGCTGAGGCTGGCTTTGAACTCTCGATCCTCCTGCCTCAGCCTCCCAAGCCACCTTGATTACAGGTATGCGCTACTGCACTTAGCTCTGATGTTCATCTTAATGCCATTAATGTTGGGTGCCTCCGAACATTAAGGTAAACATTTTAATTCTTTGCCAACGCATGTAGAACAAGTTGTGTGAATATTTACGTGTCTTTTGAGCCGGTAGACTAGCATTGAGTACTCTTTCTCCCCTTTTCGTGCTAAGATGTCCAGTTATAATCATGATTCCTTCCTCCAGAGAAGGAGGTAGCACACTGTTTATGGGTCAAGACATCGTGACAGTCACTGGGAATGTGCTGTTAGTACTCCAACAGCACATGGATGACACACACTGTCCCTAATATTAGTGACTAATGCTCTCTGCAAGAGAAAGTCATCCCTTAGCTTCTGTGGGTAAAGCACAGCATGACATATGTAAGGAGATATGACTTCTGTAGTAGCACTGTGCCATCCTTTAGCAAGTCACTCTTAAATGCTTGCACTGCGGAGAATCTCTGGACACACAGGCCACATGCAGGAATATCTGCTGCAGCAAATATCTGACTAAGATTAGACAGCATAGTAGATGACAAATCAACCCAGTAAATTCTGGTAATTTCTTCTCCTGGGACTTTATTCTTTCATCTAGAAGATAAGAGAGGTCAGACTAGATCATTTGTTGTGCCTTCCTGTTATTGTTAGTCTTGATCATTCCAGTACTGCTCAAAGAAGATGTTGATTAGTTCTTCCTGAACTAACCTGAACTTGTTCAACAAACCTATATGAAAATGCTCCCTGAGGTTCTGATTAAGGAAGCTTTAACTCTGCACATGTGTACCCCCATGCAGCAAAATTCATGCTTATATTTCATCAACATAGACTTTCTTCACTACCCAGCCCTTTCCTGTCACAAGACTCCACCAGGACCCAATTCAGGACATTCCGCATGGCAGAAATTGCCTACATTTTGGTAAAGTATTTGTTTGGTAAAGGTGGGTTTTTACCTTCTTTGGAAATCTTGGGAGTTTTTTAATATACTTATGTGGAGTACAAATCCTTATCGGATAGATGTTTTATCTCCCAGTCAGTTACTTTCCTTTTCATTTACTTAATTGACACTTTTTTAATTTGACATAGTATGGTTGTTAAGAAAAAGCAGGTCTGATATGAGTGCTATCAGGGAGATTTAAATTCTCACCTTGGGATCTAAAGAAAATTGTTTAACATTTCTAAACCACAGAGTCCTCCTCTAAAGTTTCTTTGACATTTCTAATTTTCTCAAGTTTTATCAGAAATCTTATGAGTAAATCTTTTAGCATCACTTAGTGTGATTAATAAAAGGAATTACTTGTGATTTATAGGTGCTTCACTAAAAGAAGCAATAGTCACCAAAGCTTAGTAGCTTTTTGTAACATCTGGATATTTATACTTTGATTTTACTCATTTGCCACCCTATCCACTTTGCTAGATTAAAAGGGTGGTCCAAAGAAGTAACTTCTTATAACTGTATAATTACCTTGAAATCTTAATCCTTTGATGTTTCTTAATCTAAGACTATCTTAATGAGGCTAATTATTCTTCTTGCCATTATTCTTCTTACAGTTACTCTTCCTGTCTTTTCATGTTCAATAATTAAAGTTCCTAAAAATGGAAGTGGTTGGTGATATTACTCTCTAGTAGAAATTGGAATCTGAACCACTTTAATGCACCTATATACATAGTTTTTCTGCAGAACAGTGATATTGACTGAATAGTTGAAATATCCTGGGTTAGCATGTCCTTTATGATTATTTTATGTATGTTTATGGAAAATGGTACAATGTTAACTTTTTATAAATGTCAGCTTTATGATCAAATGAACTATACAGCTGACCAGATTTACCTTACCAATAAACTATAAATTATAATATCAGGGTTTTATATGTGACCATTTGTCATAATAAAATTCTGACCTTAGGACTATAATACTACTACTTTAGATAAACATATGTGAGGAGTTTTCACAAAGCAAGTGAACTATAAATGTATTCATATAAGTTTGATAGTTGTCGTGTTCTTCTTCCATTATTCTATAAAGCAATATATAACATTGTGTGATGCACTGTAGAGTTTGGAGGAGAAAGAATTTTGTAATTTGGGGTAGCTTTTCATTTGTGGGAATAAAATGTAGATTAAAGTTGCATCAGTAAAATATAGGTAAAGCTTGTTTCTCATCATGTGTTTTAACAGGAAAATATCCTATAATAGATCAAAGAGTTATAAATCTTAGACACACATTGATTGCTGTCCACTCCCTCCCGGCCTAGTCAGTAATTTGACACCTGAAGCAATGAGCTGTAGAAGTCACAAGCAACTACAAGATAGTAGAGAATCTTAACCACACTGGTTTGAGGAGTCAGAAGACTGGCATTCAAGTCCTGCCTTTAGTGTGTATTATTATTTTGTCTGTCTTTTTATCTGTCAGATGAAGATGAGTGTCTTGCTACGTGAAAGGTTTGTGTGGTCACAGATTATAAGAGAATTCTTTGTGATAATCCTGTACAATACATAGATAAAACTATAGCAAGTAGCAGAATTTATCCAGAGTGCTTACCCTGAGTTAAAATACTTTCAAATGTCAATGATATTTGAAGAACTCTGCAGTTCATCCTTCTTACAGTCACACACACAGTTGCCACTTCTTGTTCTGTAACTGTATGTTCTCATGTGCCTGCTTCTTAGAGGAGGCAATTTTTCATATTTACTCAGAAGTGAGTTTAGGCTTGAGATGTGAAGGAATGATGAGAACATGAGCTACTCTATCCCCTGTCCAGTTCTAATCATTTCGACTATCATTTGACCACTGCCCTTATCTCCTTCCTGCAAACTTCATTTTCTTCTATTCTCGTCTCTCCCTCCACTTCCTGCTTTCTGTTTTCCTAAAATGCTTCTCTTCTCTTAGACTAAGGGGAGAGAAGGAAGAAATTACCAATTTTGTAGCCTCCAGTACTGTCATATTGAATTTATGGTCTATGTGTTATACACACACAGAACATAAAACTAGTTAATGATGCGTTCAAGCAAATTATCAGTCTCTTCTGCTTTGTAGGTCATGGTTCTGTATGGATGACCTTATTCCCACCGGTTTACATTGCTATGGAATGGGAGGTATTTGTTGACAGTATTACTCTTTGGACCATGGAGTCAGACCTAAATATGACTCTGAGAATTAAGAATGTTTACTGTATTTTTATATTTATTTCTAGGGCAGGAGCGGTTTGGCAACATGACCCGAGTGTATTACAAGGAAGCTGTTGGTGCTTTTGTAGTCTTTGATATATCCAGAGGCTCTACTTTTGAGGCAGTCTTAAAATGGAAAAGTGATCTGGATAGTAAAGTTCATCTTCCCAGTGGCAGCCCTATTCCTGCTGTCCTCTTAGCTAACAAGTGTGACCAGAAGAGGGATACGGGCCAGAGTCCTCCCCAGATGGACCAGTTCTGCAAAGACCATGGCTTCACCGGCTGGTTTGAAACCTCTGCCAAGGTGAGATCTGCTCTGGATGAATTTGTTCTTCTGCTTACCTTCTCAGTCTAAGCTGAAACTGGAAAATATATAGATGGAGTTCTGTGAAGGCTTTTTGGAGCCCAGATAAAGCATAACATGGGCATATGATAGCTTTCCCCATTCTGCATCACGAGTGCTCCAAAAGTGGCTAATGGGGAAGTGAGTAGAAGGACACATTTTTGCATTGAAATGAAAATGAGTTATTTTGAGCAAAAAATCAACAGACAATTTCTGTGAGTTTTTTTAACCAAGCTATTTCCTATGCTACTGGAGTGAATGGGAGATAAGGTATATTGTCAATTGCAAGCATTTTTGACTTTTACAGAAGGCTAAAAGAATACAGGGAAATGCCCCTGGTGAAGGTATATATGTCATGTGCAGGATGAACAAAGACATTGAACAGTCAGCAAGCAGATTTATTTAGAAGGTGTTTGAAAATCTTTAGATTAACTGTGTAGGAAAGATTGGAACAAGAAGAAGCTGTCAATTTATGTGACAAGCTTCTTCATGAAATAGTATAGTAGAATTGTTTTTCTTCCATTGTTAGGAGCTGGATGAAATGTTTGTTTGAAGGGGAAAACCTACTAAGGTGAATTTTCAAAAGCTTAGCCATCTAGATATATTAAAAAAGGAAGGTGGAGATGAGAAGTATAAAATATGGGGAGGTTTGTGTGCACTGGATATTTCCATAAGAGGTTTAAATAGACTTGTAGAAAAATGATGATGTTTATGAAAATCCTATGATGATAAGCACCAAATTATAAATTTGTATGTTCATAATACAGTTCCAGCTTTTAGTATGTACTTCATAGATTTATTTTATGTATAAGCACATGTGTGCACGTGTATCATTGTTCCTCCAAATCACCTCTGTATTCTGGAGACTAAACACCAGATTACTTTTAGTTTTACTAGAAATTTACCTTCAAATGAAAGATTATTTGATGCCAGTGGTGATCGGAATGATAAAAGCAAGTGATGGAAGACTCTACCGAGGGGCCACCTTGAAATGTTAAGTCATAATGGAGTCACCAGACAAAAGAATCTCTCCTGGAGGCAGGAGTGTGCATACATATGCTACAGACTCCTTGTTTAGATAAATACGCATCTGAGTTTTTCATAAATGAAAAATTGCAGTGGAAGAAAGATGAAGCCCCAAGGTAGTGCATCAGCACTCATCTGGCAGGAAGGACAAAGTGTCAGCAGGAAAGGATTCCAAAGAGAAGGAATTTTTCAAGGCTGCAGCTCTGTCTGCTGAGTTAATTGCCTTGACTTTCTAGCTTCATTGAAAAAAAAAAAGCATAGCAGTGTATCAAAATGTTTATGTGAGCATATCATTTGGTTGTGTATTTCCATATTGCAGATAAAATTCCACTTTAGGTTTTATTTGAATTAATCTTTCAGCTAATAGGTCGATATTTTCTCCCAGAAACTACGTGTAAGCTTCATAAATGATGAAGTCATGTGACCTATAATTTGAGAGTGTGTAAGTGATGTGCTTTATTATATTTATAAATGAGATTACATGGATAGTTGAGGGGAAATTTAGTTAAAGGTGTCAGGTGTGTTCTGAGCTTCTCTACAAATATATTAAAAAAGGCTTTTACAAATTTCCTATATAATAAGCCAGGAATCATCAGAGAGTATAACAGTAACATGAATTTTAAGTTAAAAATTTCGAGTCAAGCTTCAAGTACAGCCTAAGTGTCTCTAATAGATATACTTCTGAGCCAGCCATCTGATTTTTGCTTGAATTACAGTGGTCTAAATTTTAATAGGAATATAGCCAAAAGACAATTTGAATTCATGAATTTCATTCTTTCCCTTTTATGGAAAAATACCATCATTTTCTGATTTGAAACTTCATGATTGATTTCACTAAAATATTGGAATTTGTGTGGGGAATTTTAACTGAATGCAGCTAGAGAATTTTATAATTATTGATGTAATGGATATGATGGACACTGGATAACAGTTGGATATCTGAAGATTTATATTTGTATTAAAGTTAATACTTATCTTGGGAACAAAGTTTTAAAGAACTGCCAACGCTATGAAATAAACCTAAACAAATAGCACAACTCTTCCAGGTTTTCCTAGTCTGAGAAAGGGAACACAAATAGAGCACCACATGGTGTTGAATTCAACTGGACATATCAATATAAACATGTTTCATATATAAATATGAATTTGCACCTACATATATACACGTATATATTTATAAACAGATTAACAGAAAAGTAGGTAAAGATGTGTGTGTGTTTGTGTGTGCATGCGTGCGTGCGTGCGCATGTATTTATTTAACTAGCTCTATCTGCTGAGAGGGTTTAGAAGCAATGACACTATAAAGTGAATGAACCTATCTAGTCCTCAGAATTTGTTTTTTTGAATAGTTTTCCAGTAAAAGGAGTGAGGATCACTGGAAAAATAATTGACTTCATGGCTGGGGGAACTGACAAGTAAAGATGCACCCAAGATGCTCTGTGGTGCCAGAAACTAAAAAGGGATTCACCAGATGTGAGACTCGCCACAAAAACATGGGAGCCTGCGTATAGGAGCAACAGTATAAATTATTATTGTAGTAAGCTTAACCCATACAAGTAAATAATACATAATATGCATAAGTAAATGTTAAATACTTAAAGAAGAGTCTTTTCCTAACAGTAGAGTCTCAAATAGTAGGTACAGAGGAATGATGGAAATAAAAAGTCAACTGTTAAACCCTACAGTAATAATTATTTTAGGGAAGAAATAGTACATCTAATATCAGTGAGGGAAAAGCGTGGTTAGAAACAAGGCACTTATGTATTTGCACTTACCAAGTACCAAAGGGAAAACTGGTAACGTTTTAGTTGAGAAGCCTGGCAGCATGACATTAATTCCAGTGTGTCTCCTGATAGTCTGAGAAGGACACAGCGCCTGTCCTAGTCCTGCCAAGAATGTACAACTTGAATGATAAGAAAACATCAAGCTGGCCCAGAATGAAGGATATTCTCTGGCTAGTGTTCTCCAAGAGGGTGAAGGTCACAAAAGGCAGAGACTGAGGAACCATTCCCAAGGAGACGTGGCAACAAAATACAGCTTGTGAGGCTGCATCAAAAACAGGCCTTGATGGAGCTGGGATTGTAGCTCAGCGGTGGAACGCTTACCTCACATGCGTGAGGCCCTGGGTTTGATCCTCAGCACCACATACAAAGCAATAAAATGGAGATATCGTGTCCATCTACAACTAAAAAGAATATTTTAAAAAAAACAGGCCTTGAGACAGTTGGTGAAATTTAAGTAAGATTGATAGATTAAGGTTGACACAATACTGCTACCTCATTTCCTGATTTCAGAAGTTGTACTCTGGTTTATCTAAGATGTTGACTTTTGAGGAATGAGTGAAGAGTATACAGGAAATCATACTACTTTTGTCATATTCTGCAAAATCTGAACTTATTTAAAAGAAAGCAGGCACAGTATTGCTAGGTGCTGCTTATTGTGTATTCTCTGATAACTTCTAAAATAGTCACACAAATGCTGTGATAGCTAATAATTCCTCAGGATATCTTAATGGACATTGCACCCATGACATCATTTCAGCTTAATTTATGCATGACAACTAAAAGTAGCAATCTGTACTCACAGGTGGAGGAGCAATGTGGTACATTTTTTTATGTGGTGCAGCCCTTTCACATTTTTCTTCCTAATGTATACTGAATATTTGAATTACATCTTTGTTATGGTTTGGATCTAGAATGTCCCCCAAAGTCTCATATGTAGAAAGCTCGGTACCCAATGCAGCCGTGTTCAGAGGCGGGGCCTTCGGGAAGGTGATTGGATCATTGGGACTCCAGCCTCATTGGTGGATTTGCCCATTGATGGATTCATGATTTGAATGGATTATCGGAAGGTGGTGGACACTGTTTGAAGTGGGGCATAGTTAGAGGAAATTGGTCCCTGGGGCCGTCCTCTGCATGGATGTATCATATTCCCAGCCCCTTTCCTGTCTGCTCCTGGCTGCCATGAGATGAGCAGCTTTCCTCTGCCATATCCTTCTGCCATATAGGGCTCCGCCTTGCCTCAGGTCCAAAGTCATGGAAATCAGCTGACCATTGACTGAAACCTCTTCAAACATGAGCCAAAATGAATCTTCCTTTAAACTGATTTTTTCAGGTGTTAGTCACAGCAGTGAAAAGCTAACTAACACAGCATCCAAGGATACAGATTTTCTAATCTGAATGCCTTCCATTTATGCATCAACCCAGTGCAGCTCCACAGGGCACCACTGCTTATTTGAAAGTGGAACCGGTGGAGAAGTATCCCTGCCAGTGGCCCTGCAGCTGAATAGATGTCCCTGACATGGGCTTTGGTTGTTGTTGCCAACATCTGCAAGATCTTATTTGCATTTTCAACCATTGAGAAAGCGCATAGAGCTTCACTGGCAAAAATTAAAACAGGAACATCAAAAAGGGTGTCCATGCTAAAAAGAAGAGGTTTCTTTCGGTAGCCACGTGACTCAGTGGCATTGAACTCTTAATGTGCACTTTATTACTGAAGAAAATGGTAGCTGGTGTACTTACAGTGCCCCCCTCTGACAAATTTCCTTCGTTCCTCTTAGTACTCAATGCTTTCTTCTAAGAATGGACCCTACCGCTGATTCTAGTCTTTGCTTCTGTGTTACAGGACAACATAAACATAGACGAAGCTGCCCGGTTCCTAGTGGAGCATATTCTCGAGAACCACCAAAGCTTTTCTAGTGAAGAACATGATGAGGGCATAATTAAACTGGATCCGAAGAGCATGACAGAAGCACGCAGATCCCAGTGCTGCTGACGTGGCTTCTGGCTCTCAAGTGCCTGCCTCAGTCCTGACCGCGTGCCCAAGAATGGTGACCAGTTACCCTCTGCTCTGTCAGTCTCCCACAGGTGCACTTCACGGTGCAGCTCCATAGGGCACTGCTGCTCATTTGAAAAGTGGAACAGGTGGACAAGTGTCCCTGCCAGTAGCCCTGCAGCTGAATAGATGACCCTGACCTAGGTTTTGGTTGTTGTTGCCAACATCTGCAGGATCATGTTTACATCCTTTTAAGCAGCTCTGTAAATGATTCCAAGCAGTAGCTCTTAGTGTAAGCACTGGGGTGGTAATAAAGCTTCCCTGTGGTGTTCCTTCCATTTTGAGTGTGTCTTTGTCCCCATATTCCATCTGCAATGAGGGTGTTAGACACAAATGCTTGAGAGTTCCTGTTTAGCAATCCTATTTCCCCTCCCTTCCTTCTTCTTTCCTTTCTTGTACCCTCCCTTATTCCCTCCCTTCCTTCCTTCCTTTTCAATTTTTGGTACTGGAAATTGAACGCAGGGACACTTACCCACTGAGTCACATCCCTAGCCCTTTTTATTTTTTATTTTGAGATAGAGTCTCACTAAGTTGCCAAGGTTGGCCTTGAATTACAACCCTGCCTCAGCCTCGCAAGTCGCTGGGATTACAGGCATGCTCCACCATGCTTGGCTAGCAATTTTATTTTCTATTCAGAACTTCAGTACTTCACGTAAAATTGTTATCCTTTGTGTATGATTGCAGCAGTCGTGGCTGGTGTAGCATGTGGTCACACTCCTTTTTAACACATTAAGATGTCCTTTCTAATTACTTAGAAAGTGTTCACACAACACCTGCCTTTTGGACATCTCCTGGATTTGTTTGCCATCACTTGGAAACAATATAAGTGAACATTTCTCCTCCCCTCTCTCCTCCTATAATTATGTTGCTCCCCAAGGGCCTCCCTGACTGGCTGTTGCAGTTTGCTCTAACCAGAGCTAGTGTTTGCAGGTCTGTAATGGCAGTGGTCAAAAGACAACTCTTTTCAGAGTACATAAAATTATATACCAGCTTCTATGTTGTGAGTTGTGAAAGAAACTAGGTCATGTGAGTTTTATAGAAGGTTTTAGACATTTAAAATATAATGCTTGAGAAAGTTAAGTGAGATTCACAATATTTGTATTACCATTTAACCCAATGGAGGAAAAGAATAAATATTTTAACTAAAGTCTGTGTTTTAAATTAAGTTCTAAGAAGATACTTTTCTGCCTTAGAAAACTTTGTGTGTATTCACTTTTTCTTTTTCTTTTTGACTTAATCATATTATATGAAATTCCAAAGTATTTCTTTGAAAAAAATTTTAAAGGTCTTTATGTCATAATCCAAAACTAACACAAAATGAGATGTTGACCAAATTTGTTTTATTTATTAAGTGAACTTGGTAGTAAAGGTCCACACATTTATTGAGAATAGGGAAAAATCAACACAGAACTACATTTGCACCAACAGGTATGTTCTATCAATAAATAGAAGTTGTTATTCGCCATAAGGCATAGCTTGTTCTGTTCCTTAAACCTAAGTCTTGCCTAGAAGTCACAGGGATATTCATATACTATAAAGAAAAACTCCTTTGATCTCTTTGGACATGTATCCTACATAGAATCAGAATTTCTGAGATAAAGAATAGAAGATTTTGCACCTAGGGAGGCTGTGACAGGAGAATCGCGAGTTCAAAGCCAGCCTCAGCAATGGTGAGGTGCTAAGCAACTCAGTGAGACCCTGTCTCTACATAAAACACAAAATAGGGCTGGGGATGTGGCTCAGTGGTCGAGTACCCCTGAGTTCAATCCCCAGTACCAAAAAAAATAGAAGATTTTGGCTTAATTAATACTTTAATATTTTATGAATACCATGTGATGAAATTACCAGTGGTCTAATTTGCTACATGTAGATGAGTAATCCAATAATATTTCTAAAAGTGAGTACCATCAAAAATTGTGACTTTTCAAGGTGTAATTTGGTTTCCAGAGAAACATATGAAACACTCAATGAAAATTCCTTAATGAAAATTCCTGAGCCCCACTTCAGACTTGCAGAGTTAGGTTTCTAAGGATAGAGTTCAGAAATACATTTTTTTTCCAAAAAATCTGATGTTCATGTTGAAAACTTCTATATTTAATAGCAATAGTTAAATATTAGTTTAAAATGTATGATATCCATCAAAACAGGAACACTCAAAATGTAGCACTTTCTTTTCCAATTATAAATCATTGTTATTAAAAAGTCTGAATACCTTAAACAATGGACAAGCAGTAAAAATTTGCTTTTATTCACTAAAAGAAACAGACTTAAGGTTTTGACAGGCTGGAATTATCTCCAAGTATTGTTGCTCCCACCAGTTATCCATTTGGGGATAAAGTAAGTCATAATTCAATCTCACATCCTCTCAAAATGATATAATATGGAAATTAGTCTAAATGTAAATATAAGAAATAGCAGTACAAAAACTTTGGCATGGATGGAAAAGTTTGATGTTTAGATCCTTTTACATTCTCAAATGCTGAAAGCCAAAGAAGAAAAGACAGATATATTTTTTTTTCATATTTTATTCTATTTAGGCTTACATGATAACAGAGTACAATTTGATTCATTATACATAGAGGATAATATATCAATTCTCTAGTTGTAAGTTGTATAGAATCACAACATATATGCAGTCATGCATAAAGTTAGGGCTATGATGACCATCATATTCCACCACCTTTACCATCCCCATGCCCCCTCCCCCCTTACACCCCTGTGAACAGAGTTCCACCATTGTTTCCATGCCCTTCCCCACATTACGGATCAGCATACACTTATCAACAAGTATATTTGGCATTTGGTTTTCTGAGATTGGCTTACTTCACTTAGCATGGTATTCTCCAACTCCATCCACTTACCTGCAAATTCCATAATTTTATTCTCTTTTATTGCTGAGTAATATTCCATTGTGTATATATACCACAGTTTCTTTATCCAGTCATCTATCGAAGGGCATCTAGGTTGGTTCCACAGTTGGGCTACTGTGAATTGAGCTGCTATAAACATTGAAGTGGCTGCAGCCCTGTAGTATGCTGTTTTTAAATCTTCTGGGTATAGACCAAGGAGTGGGATAGCAGGCTCAAATGGTGGTTCCATTCCAAGTTTTCTAAGGAATCTTCATACTGCTTTCCAGATTGGTTGTACCAATTTGCAGTTCCACCAGTAATGTATGAGCGTGCCTTTTCCCCCACAACCTTGCCAACACTTGTTGTTTGTATTCTTGATAGTTGCCATTATGACTGGCGTGAGATGAAATCTTAGGGTAGTTTTGATTTGCATTTCTGTGATTGCTAGAGATGTTGAAATTCTACCAGAAAACTTTTAGAATTAATAAATGATTTCAGCAAAGTAGCAGGGTATAAAATCAACACCCACAAATCAATTGCCATTTCTATACATCAGTGATAAACCCTCTGAAAGAGAAATTAGAAAACCTATCCCATTCATAATAGCCTCAAAAAACTAAAATATTTGGGAATCAATTTAACAAAAGAAGTGAAAGACCTCTACAATGCAAACTACAAGACACTGAAGAAAGAAATTGGAGAAGACTTTAGAAGATGGAATAATCTCCCATGCTCCTGGATAGGCAGAATCAACATTGTCAAAATGGCCATACTTCCCAAAGCACTATATAGATTCAATGCAATCCCAATTAAAATCCCAACATCATTCCTTATAGAAATAGAAAAGGCAATCATGAAATTCATTTGGAAAAATAAGAGACCCAGAATAGCCAAAGCAATCCTTAGCAAGAAGAGTGAAAGCAGGAGGCATCACAATACCTGACCTCAGATTATACTACAAAGCTATAGTAACAAAAACGGCATGGTACTGGCACCAAAATAGGCATGTAGACCAATGGTATGGAATAGAAGACACAGAGACAAACTCACTTACATACAGTTATCTCATACTAGACAAAGGAGCCAAACACATACACTGGAGAAAAGATAGCCTCTTCAACAAATGGTGCTGGGAAAACTGGAAATCCATATGCAGCAAAATGAAACTAAACCTCTATCTCTCACCATGCACAAAATTCAACTCAAAGTGGATCAAGGACCTGGGAATCAGACCAGAGACCCAATGCCTAATAGAAGAAAAAATAGGCCCAAATCTGCATCATGTCAGATTAGGACCATACTTCCTTAACAAGACTCCTATAGCACAAGAAGTAAAATCAAGAATCAACAAATGGGATGGATTCAAACTAAAAAGCTGCTTCTCAGCAAAAGAAATAGTCAATGAAGTGAACACAGGGCCGACATTCTGGGAACAAATCTTTGCCACACACACATCCAATAGAGCACTAATCTCCAGGATATATAAAGAACTCAAAAAACTTAACACCAAAAAAACTAACAACCCAATCAATAAATGGGCCAAAGAGCTGAACACAAACTTCACAGAAGAAGATATACAATCCATCAACAGATATATGAAAAAAGACATATTTTTAATTTTATGAAAATATCTTCTGGAGCAAGATGATATAAGGAAAGTTAAGCAACAGAAGAAAGAAAATATTTTAATCTCTCCAATTTGGTGGGGCTTAACAAAGGCAATAAGTAAATATGGGCAAAGGATGTAAAACCAGCATTTTTACAGAACAGGTATGCATGTGTCAAATTTTGGTAAGGAAACATTAGAAAATAAAGCCAGTAATATCAGATTCATAAAAACGTGTATGTATTGATTATGTCTTTGATATCCATGAACATAACATGAAAATCGGCACTCATATATTGCTGTTGGATTCAGTTTATCTAAATAGGTATTACCAAGTTTTCTCCCCAAACTGCTGTTCAATTTACATTCCTAGTCTATGTCTTACCAAGAAGTGAACCTGTTATTGATAGGGAAATATATTTAAAAACCAAATCCCTTCCCAATCCAGAAAACTACTTTGTAGAAATACAAGATTAATCAATGTTTTACTATTGAATAAGTATTAAGTCAAAATATGATGCAAATTATAGGAAATCCAATAAGAGTTTGCAAAGACAAGAAAAAAATTTCATTCTTTAAAATATTCAGGCTATACTTAATCTCTATCGGGGACATTCAACACTATATTTATCTCAATATAAACAAAGAGTGGTCCTTCATCAAAAGGACTTAGCAGTTCATCCTAAAACCACTTGGAAATTGGATGATCATTCATGTTAGCCAACTGGTTTTATCTAAAGGAAAGATCAGTTTCTCACATCTGTATGAAAGGAGGTAGGTTTGTGACTTGGTGTAAGGTGCCTACTAGGTTCAAGGCTCCTACCCGACTATAGAAGCTATGAGATAGAGGACTATTCTCCCTGATGATTACATTTCAGAAATGGATTCCCAGGTCCTCAAGAAAGCTGGTGAGCGGCTAAGTTGTTCATAAAAGAATTAGCATATTTCAAAGAGAGAAAGAACTTGAAAGTTTTCTAATGTAAATAATTCAGAAGAGGTTGTGTAAGAGTCTCTTCCTTCATTTTCAACACAGGGAACTATGCTTTACATTTTAGAAGTATTTGTGCTTGCTATCAACCCTGGATAAGCACCTTCTTGGGGGTATACAGGGAAGAAGATAAAGATGCTTTACCACAACATTGCTTATATACACTTATGGGAAAAAAAAATAGAAATAACATAAATGTCCTTATGTAGGGAAAAAGTAAAACAATCAATGTTATATTTATAGTAGGAGATGTACAGCAGTGTGGTAACATTTATATAAAAATATGAATTAAGAATTTAAAGACTTGGTGAACCATCTGGAAAGATTACACCTGCCTCATGGAAGTGCTGGAATTAGTGATTTTGGTCAAAGCTGAGTTTGGCTTTAGACAATGTTTACGTTTTTATGGCAATTGATTACAGGGGTTATTCATTCATTTTACACTGATCACGTGTTTTCTACACTATCACTGAAGTGGAAAAGAGCATTTCCATTTGGAACATAATGCTTTAAAAAGTAAAAAGTAGTTTGAATTATATTATTTTTTACTATATTAAGTCACATCACCACTGATTTTACCCTTCCCAGATATTACATACCTGGTTTATTTAACAAATCAGTTAATTGCCTAAAGATTAACAGCACAGGGCTGGGGCTGTAGCGCAGTGGTAGAGCGCTTGCCTAGTATGCGTGAGGCACTGGGTTTGATCCTCAGCACCACGTATAAATAATAAATGAATAAAATAAAGATCTATCAATATCTAAAAAATATTTTAAAAAAAGATTAACAGCACAATATCCAGCTCACAGTTAAAATGTATGTCTACATTTCCAAGAGTGAAGTTTTTGTTGTTGTTTATTGTAAACAGTATTCAAAGACAGACAACAGCAATTTGAAGAACAGGCTTTACATGCATGTACAATCATAAGAGCTAAACACTTATATAAGATTTTATTTTGAAAGATGAACCTGTGAAGACATGACTCAAGGCCTAAAAGTGTAGCTTAGTGGTACAGTACTTGCCTAGCATGTGTATAAGCCCCAGCACTGAAAAAAAAAAAAAAAGTACATAGATGGGAGAAGAAGATTAGGTGATCAATTCTGGAGTTACATTTAGAGGACTCAGTTTACATATTGGTGATTCAATCCACTATTTCTGAAAAGTCACTTTAATGCCACCTGGTATTCTCCTACAGGTCCATTGACATTTCCCAAATCAGATTCATCAAATTCATTGTTTTTCAGTTTTCTTATTGCTGCCAAAATGGCTCTGAAGTTTGAAATGTTTCTATATTACAATCTAATAAATTATGATTATGTTCTTGTTCACTTTGAGACAACATGAAATGGCCAGGCATGGTGGTACCAGTATATGGTAATCTCATATACTCTGGAGGTTGAGACAGGAGGTTGCAATGAGGCCAGCCTGGGAAACTTATGGAGAATGCTGGGGATATATTTCAGTAGTAGAGCATACCAAGGTTCAACTTCTAGTACTGCAAAAAATAAAATAGCATGATGCTGTTTTGTAGTGGCATGATTATTTGCCTGAATTTTATAGCATGCATTTATAAAACCTTTGCTTTTCTGTCTGTAGTCTTAAGAATCATGCTGTTAAATTGTGATTTGAAAGCCTAAAAAACTTTTAAGGAATACAGCGATTGCTTTAAATGGGGTCTTATAATAATGATTGAATCTACTTTCAATTTCAATTCAATATACTGCTTCACTTGTTTATCTGTAGTGAAAGACTAATTTCTATGGATTTAGTTTTTTATTGATTACAAACTTTTAAGTATCCTACAAGAACTATTCTCTTATAGAAAAATAGTGCCATGAATTACTATTGTACTTTCATGCAGGTTTGATTCAGGATGATTTTAATAACTGGAAGGAGAGTCTAATTTTTCCTGGCATAACTTCTTTGAAAATTGAATATATTCTCTAGACTGTTTTGTAGTACTATATAAACATTTTTATCCAATCTTATTTAACAGGAAGATGATTCAATGATAAATTCAATGCATATACAATATGACACTAGTAGAGCTTATATGGAAAGGAATTACAGTAAAACAGGAACTTGATGAGAGGATAGCTATGTAAGCCATTCCTCAGGAACATAAAATTGTAAGCCTATCATGTTCTAAAATAATAGTAATAGCTTAACTAGAAACCAGCTTACGGTCAAACATTTAAACATCTTATACTTCATCCCAGTATCAGATGAAGACTGCTGAATCCAGGCTGCTTAAAATATTATGTTCTGATATTATTTGCATATTTGTATATAAAAATATCTACTTCCATGCATTTTCATCACACACTTTTATTTAAGTACAAAAGTAATATGAAATCAGTATTTCACTCTGCAATAGATTTTTAAGGTATTTCACAACTTAATGAAGGCTCCCCAAAGAATTTATTTCATGCATATTTTAATCAGCTTTAGATGAAACAAATTAAGCTAACTCCACACATGATCTATAAAATCCAATCCTGTGCCCACTTCCTTTAACTGTTTTATGGCTCTCCTGACTTGTGGGTACCAGACACAATTCTGATGTTAACAACTAAGTTTAGTTAAAGCAATGCCCGTGCATGATCATGAACTACTATTGAATTATTAGCTCTCTAATCCCATCCTTACAACTCAGAGGTGCCAACTATAGTTCTTCTCTCCTATAATTCCCCATGCAATATACTAAACCAACAGATAAAGAAGGGAAGCTGATTCTTTCTTTTCTCATGAATGAAGTGGAGAAGCTTCCAAGTGACTACTGCTAATGATATCTTTGGAACTTCATATTATGAAAGAATCTGTCTTTCATTTTTGATGCTTCCTTGTTCCTTTCAAACCAAGGTTAATGATGAACTCCAGAAGGGAAACGAAACAAGGTTTGTCAAGTGGAGTTACCTATTAGCTTCTCCACCCACTCAGTCTGCTTTTATTAAAGAAGAAAGAGTAGCCAATATCCACTAGGTCCTTACGTGCAATTTTTCATTTTGTTCCCACTCCTAATGTTTTAGATAAGATGTCCAATATGACATGGCTGGTTAACTCTGTTCTAATAGTTGTTTTAGGGGTCACCTTAAAATATGGTAAATCATTATTTCTAAAACAGGATTTTATATATAGAAATCAATAGGAGACACTTAAAAATAATTTTTGAAGTAAAGATGAGCACTACATTTAAAAATAATTGTGCAATTTAGCAAAACAAAATTGCTTTTTCTTTACAAGATGTTTTGGTGTATTACAAGATCATTTACATTGATAAAAGAAATTACATTTTTAGCACTCTCCACTTTATAACAAGATCAGAATTTATACAAAGATATTAGGACAAAAAGGAACAATATGAATGATGTGTTTATTACAAAACAGCCATGTGAAGACACAGGGTAAACACATGCAAAGACAGTAGATTGAAGAGATTAATCTATACACCAAGGAACAACACAGATTGTCAGCAAGCTACCATATGCTAAGAAGAGGCAAAGAAGGGTCCTCTACTTGGCCTATCTGATACCTTTGGTCTTGGACTTCTAGCCTCCCAAGCTACAGATTATATTTTTGTTGTTTTAAGCCACCTAGGTAGTGATTATTTGTTAAAGCAGCCCTAAGAAATATACATACCCCAATACCAGCTCCACTTTTTTAAAAAAATTTTGTTACTGGAGATTGACCCAGGGTCATTTTAACCCCAGAGTCATATCTCCAGCCCTTTTTATACTTTTATTTTGAGACAGAGTCTCACCAAGTTGCAAAGGCTGGCTTCAAACTTGGGATCCTCCTGCCTCAGCCTCCCAAATTGCTGGGATTACAGGCCTGTACCACCACTTCAGTAGGCTCCACTTCTTCTAGATCAGAAGCAATGTCAGAGTATGGAAAAGAGAGAAAATAAAGGTCCAATTAAAAATAGTACAAAGAAGAATAGACTGCTGAAAACAGTAAGGGAAACAGTAAGGAAAGCAGTAAGGGAAACAGAATACAAGATCACGAGAAATATCAGTAAATACAATGTTTTTAAATATACAAGAAAACAAGAAAGTATAAACAATGGAGGTCTAATAATTATGTATTTAGAATATGCTAAAATAAAGTGAAAAAGAATGGCATTATAGTTTAGTTATGTGGTGTTCCCTAAAAGCTCATGTGTGAGACAATGCAAGAAAGTTTAGAGATGACTGAGTTACAAGAGGTTGAGCCCAACCTGATAGAGATTAATTTGGTAATAACTGTAGGCAGGTAGGGTGTGGCTGGAGAAGTAGATCCCTAGGGACAAGCCATTGGGGTTTATATTTTGTCCCTGTTAAGCAGAGTACCCGCCCCCTCCTATGCTCATCCCTTCTTTCCCATTCCTCTTGCCATGTTTCCAGCTCCTTTTCTCTGCCACACATTTCCACCATGATGTTCTTTCTACCTCATCTCAGGCCTCAAAGAATGGAGTTGACCATCTATGAACAGAGACATTTGAAACCATGAGCCCCCAGATAAATTTTTCCCCCTCTAATTGTTCTTTTCAGATCTTTTGGTCATGGCAATGAAAAGGCTGACTAAAACAGATGGTCAAAGATAATACGAGAGTAATGTGAACCAAAATAAGACATAAATCAAGCAAGATAAAATCAGGGCAAGAAACCCCAAATGAAACATTTTATTCTAGAGAGAATAATTCATGATGAAGACCTAGCAGTTATGAATGTCATTACATAAATCAATGTGCATAAGGCAAGTTCTAAGAATGACAGGGGCAGAGAAGCATTTGTAATTTGAGACTTCAGTTTAACTTTCCTCAAACAAATGTGAATTAACGTAAGATAGATCTTCTGCAAACATACAGAAGTGATCTTCAAATAATCAACTGTAAAGGTAACTGTGGACTAAGCTATAGCGAAGTACCAAATTCCTAAAAATATTAAGAGCATTATCAACATTAATCAGAAGCAATATGACCAGAAAGTTACCCCCCAAAAATGAAATAAAGCAAACCTGACCTGGACATATATCTCAGGCCAAGGAGAAAGTCAGTCTCAAAATTACAGAGTACCTGGGAAATCACTATAATGAAAATATCCTATATAGAAACTTCTGAGCTACAGATAACTTAATGCCAAAAGGAAAATGTTTCCTTCTAAATAATTAAAGAATAAAGGTAATAAAGGACTCTACAAATTAAATTTAGGAAGACTGTACCTCTGTGTAATAAAGATAGAAAGCCCACAGCTAGCAACATACCTAGAACTGAAAGCTTTTACTCTAGGATCAAGAATAAGGTAAGAGTGCTGATTCTTGCCATTTCTAATTCACATATTTCTATTTCACATATTTCCCAACCTGAGCAATTAGGCAAGAAAAGGAAATAAAAGGCATCCAAATTGGAAGGAAAGCAGTAAAAATGTCTCCATTTGCTGATGACATGCTTTTATCTACAGAAAACCATAAAGATCTCTCTCTCTCTCTCTCTCTCTCTCTCTCACACACACACACACACACACACACACACACACATACACATACACACCCCTATTAGAATTAATAAACTGGTTTCAGTACCAGGACAGAAAATCAACATTCAAAACTCTATTGTATTTTTATGCACTGACAATGAGCTATCTTAAAATAAAACAATGTACACACCTGTAATCCCAACAGCTTAGGAGGCTGAGGCAGGAGGACCACAAGTTCAAAGCCAGCCTCAGCAAAAGTGAGGTGCTAAGCAACTCAGTGAGATCCTGTCTCTAAATAAAATACAAAATAGGGCTGGGGATGTGGCTTAGTGATTGAGTGCCCCTGAGTTCAATCCCCAGTATCCCTTCCCCCCAAAAAACATATATATGCATAAAAAAGAATAAAATCCTTAAGAATAAAATTAGCCAGGGAGGTGAAAGATTTATACATGGATAACTAAAAACACTGATGAAGAAATTAAAGCAGACACAATTAAATAGAAAAATATCCCATACTAGTGGATTGAAAGAACTAACATTATTAAAATGTCCACCCTATGCAAAGCAATTAAAAGAATCAATGTAATGCTTATCAAAATTACAGTGGCATTAGTGTAGAAATAGAACTTAAATGAAACTACAAAAGATCCAAAGTAGCCAAAGCAATCTCAAAAAAGAACAAAGTTGGAGGCATCACATTTCCTTATTTCAAGATTAAAATAGAATAGTACTGGCATGAAGACAGATACACAGACCAATGGAACAGATAGAGAACCTCAAAATAAATCCACTCATATATGGTCAACTGATATTTACCAAGAATGCCAAGAACACACAATTGGGAAAGGAAAATGTCTTCAACAAATGGTGTTCGGAAAACCTCAAATCCACATAAAAAAGAACAGAATCAGATGCTTATCTTACATTATTCACAAAAATCAACTCAAAATGAATCAAAGACTTAAGCATAAGACCCCAAATTGTAAAACACCTAAAAGAAAAACTGGGGGGTGGGGAAACTCCTAACACCAACCACAGCAAGGAATTTTTGAATTTAATACCAAAAGCACAGGCAAAAATCAAACAAACAAAAATAAATAAGCAGGAATCCAAAAAAATTAAAAATCTTTTGCACAGCACAGGAAGCAATCAACAAAGTGAAACAGCAGCCTACAGAATGGAATAAAATATTTGAACCATCTGTCTGATAAAGAGTTAATATCCAAAATAAACAACTCTCCTACAATTCATTACTACAAATACATGCTAACAAAGGCTTGAAAAAAAAGTCTATGTGAATGGCCACCAGGTATATGTGACAAGGTGCTCACCATTCATAATCATCAGGGCTTTACAAATCAAAACCCATAATGATTTATGAACTCATACCTATTAAGAACACTATTTTTAAAAAAGGACAAATGTTTGCAAGCATATGGAGAAATTGGACGCCTTATACATTGATGGGAAGGTAGAATGGTGAAGCCATTGTGGAAAACATAGTGGAGAGTCATCAAATTAAAAGCAAAGATACAAAGTGGTCTATCAGTCCCACTTCTGTATATACATGTCCAAAACTACTAAAGTCAGAATCTAAAAGTGGCACCTACACCTTTATGTCCATTGCAGCATTGTTCACAGCAGCCAAGATATGGGAGCAAGCCGTAAGTCCATAGACAGATGAATGAACAAGGAAAATGTGGTTATGGCTATAAAATGGAATATTCTGCCTTGAAAACAAGAAAATTCTACTGCTTGCAAGAACATAGATAAACCTAGAGGACATTCTATTAAGAGAGCTAAGCCAATGACAAAAGGACTAATACTATGTGAAATTTAAAATACTCAACCTAGGAGACACAGAGGCTAGAAAGGTGGTTATCAAGGCAAAGGGAAAATGAGGAATTGTTCCTTGATGGGTATAATAAATAATAATTTGGTAGTCTGAACTTTGAAATATATTAAAAAGACAAATCTTATGCTCAGTGTTCTTGCCCCAAAAGAAACACAGCACATACACATGAACAAAAGAAACTTTTTGGAGTTGATACGTTTATTATCGCAATTGTGTTGATTGTATCACAGGTGCATACATGTGTCTAAACTAGTCAGAATGTATATATTAAACATGTACCATATTTTGTATATTAATTATATCTTAATAAAACTTTAAAAATTTTTTTAGAAGACCAGTTACAGAAAAAGTTAATTTTAAAAGCAGAAGTTGGTTCACTAGAAAACAGTAATTACTAAGGTTTAGGGGAGGACAGGAAAAAATAGAGACATCCAAAAAATTTGGTAAGAAAATAATCACATTTATGTGAGAAAGTAAAAGAACCCTAATTGAAAATTTTATTTAAAGTTATGCAAATTAACTCAAATTAACTCAAAAATTTCCTTAATTGCCTCAAGGAGAAAAATAATCTAATTTTATATGTGAGGAAAAAGTGGGGAAAAAATCTAATCATGATCCTTAGTAGTAAATCACTGAGCTTGAATGCTGATAAAGAATGGAGCTAGTTGCAAGAACTAATGAGAACTGCAGAACAGAGGGTGAAAAGAAAATCTAACTGAACCTCCTGTTCCTCTCCCAATAAGCATATCATCAAAAATAATAATACAGGGCTGGAGTTGTAGCTCAGTGGTAGGGTGCCTTCCTAGCATGTGTGAGGCACTGGGCTTGATTCTCGACACCACATATAAATAAATAAATATCCTTTAACTAAAAAAATCTAAATAATAATAATAATAATGCAAAAGTCTAGAATAAGTCACAGAGTACTTGAAAAAATTTTAAAGGAATTGTCTTTCAAAAATCAAAATATAGAGCAAAAACCCCTTTAAACAGTTAACAAATAAAATCAACACTATAATAAAAATCGATGTAAGATGTGAGGCACATAGTCATTCACAATTAAGATTCCTAGAAAAGCTACTAATGAAATATACCATGGAACAGATGAAAAGAGGACTACATGATATTTTTATAGATACTGAAACAGAATTTTATTAAAATGTATTGCAACTTGCATATCATAGAAGTAAGGAATTCCCAGATATATAGTTTAAAGTGTGTCTATTTGCCCAAAACTCAACATCTAGGAGACATAGTGACATTGTGAAGGACCAATATAAATGAGATGCAAATGAAATGTAACAATTTTATTATTTTGAAAATAATATGTTATCTACACTTGAAATATTAAATTATTGTTATGGTAAATATGATTCAAGAAATACATGCACTAACAAAACTTAGGTTACTTAACAATTAAGGATGCTGCTTGTTTTCATTCACCTTCTCTTTTCAGTATATACTACCTTATATTTTAACTTATTTAAACATCTTATAACTTTTGTGAAAACAATTTTATGTACAAAAAGTTACTGGTGAATGTCCTTAAGTTAAATACAGATGTGTGATGATGCTTAATACCAATATTAGGAGATTATATTCAGATAAAAATGGCATATCCTTTTTAAAGTCAGAAATGTTTCCAAAAATGTAATGTAATACAAAACAATCATTAAAGCTAAAGAAAGTTTTTAATATAAGACTGAAATTACTTAAAGGAAAACATTATTAAATGGTTTGCTAGCCATTTTTTTTTTTTCAAGAGACCCTTGGAGATTTTACCCTTGTTCAAATACTTCTTGAAACATTAAATCAAAAAATTGTTCAGAGCCGGGCACGGTGGCTCAAGCCTGTAATCCCAGCACTTAGGGAGGCTGAGACAGGAGAATTACGAGTTCAAAGCCAGCCTCAGCAATGGTGAGGCGCTAAGCAACTCAGTGAGACCCTGTCTCTACATAAAACACAAAAAATAGGGCTGGGGATGTGGCTCAGTGGTCAAGTGCCCGTGAGTTCAATCCCTGGTACCAAAAAAAAAAAAAAAAGAAAAATTGTTCAGGAGAAGTCTTCTCTGGATCCAACATAAAACTAGCTGAGGACTTTGTAGTAAAATAAGAAATTCTAATTCATCACCAATATTATTTATAAAGAGTAATCCAATCAACATAGATGAAGCAGCTTCATTGAAGGATAAGCTCTAATAAAATCCACTGGAAGCACCTCAAGACTAGGTAAGCTCAAGACTAAAGGACCTTCTGAGACAAGATGGTGCACCCTCACTTACTCTCCTCTCTCATGATCTTTCATGTGTGTTGAGTTACTGGGGTGTTAAAAACTGTAGGGGAAATATAAGACCCATGTAATGCCTTTGTATAGGTTCTGTGCTATTAGCTGTATTATAAGCCTATCTTCAAGCTAAATTAATATGATGTCAGATGAAGCCTGAGTCCAAGAATATTTCTTTTAGTAGTAGAGAGGAGATTCTCAATTACAGACTTCTCAAGGTTGTATAAATAGCTAACAAACTAGTTAGTTTTCATAACACTAATCAATTATCCTGTAAGAGATACATCTGCATTTTAGTTGTTTGATTCCATTTAAGGCAAGGAATCTTCAAGAAAAGGTTCCTCTTGGGAATTCTTAGTACATTAAAACAAGAATGTTTATTTTGCTCCTTATGGAACCAAAGTAACAGAAGCTCCATATAAACAGCATTTGTGATAATCTTTAAGCCAGACATAATAAAGTATCTAAATAATAATAGGAAAAAAATAAGTTCTGAAGACAATATCCCATATTCTAAACATTTTTTCCATTAATCAGAACTCAAATGAAAAGATTTGCTACAAGATTCTAACTAGACAATTGCCTGATTTTTGCATTTACAAGAACTAAGAATTTAAAGAACAATCTGAAAGTATTGTCATAGACTTCTAACCATATTTAGAGGTTGAAGAAGAGAATATTTTTTAGATTTTCTCCAATTATGAATTGTAGTAAAAGTTCCTTAAGAAGATGTTACTGAACAAAAATTTGCTTTCCCCAGTTACATTCTGTGCATTTTAAAAAAAAAAAAAATCCTAGTGCTATTAAGTATACTATTCTGAGTCTTATATTTTAGGCATTTGAATATGCAGGAATAATAACTTTGACAACATGGTACATTAATAATTAATTCTATAATGCTTCTGTTTTACTTAATAGCAGAAAGATTTCTTGGTCCTTTCACAGAAATCAACACAGTGAAATGACTGAAGATATATTTAGAGAACAAAAAATTGTAAAGAAAAGTGACATGAAATTGTCACTGACAATAAAACAAGTATGTTGGAGACAAAGAAATGTAGCATTTTGTAAACACTATTTTAATGCTCAGTAAGTAATTATAGTGCCAAGTAAAGTAATATTTATTGGACAGAAAAAGAAAAATAGCAAGCCATTTTAATTACTCCTTTTGAATCAGACAAACTATACGACATAAAAGAGATTTTATAACTGTCAGTTCTGAACATTTATGAGATACTTGAACATGAAGTATATTACATGTAAGTAGGAAATCTGAATGAAAACAAAGTCATTAATTAGTAAGTAACTCAAATTCTCTTAATAATCAATGATTGTGGATGATGTAGTAAGTTTCTGTAGTCTGCTAATGAAGTAACTGAGTTAGCATATGTGAAAGTTTGAATATTTCTTATATGATATTAGCTATAACATAATTTGGTCAGACACCTCCAGGGAAAACACTGATATTGATGAAGAACCAATATAACTGAAATGCAGATAAAAATATTGAGACCACTTTATGGCCTTGAAAAACATTATTCATTGTTCCATTTCTTGGTCCACACTTTGAGGAGAATTTTTTCTCAAGTAATATTGTGAAATGGGAATACAGGAAAATATCAGGAATAAACATTTGTTTAAGAGCAACAATCCATGTCTATTTCTTGAAATATTCTGAAAGCACCTTCTTCAAGCAGGATGTGAGATTTCATTTCCAGATATAGCAGCCTGACCATCATCAACCAAATCTTCAAGTCCAGAAATTGTAGGGAAAATAAATGCACATTTTAGTCATCATTTGAAAGTAAAAGGAACTACAACATCATCGTGGGTAGCCTTTCCTAGAAGCCTATCAAAAAAGATTCTAGTGAACATCAATTTAGTATCAGATTACAGAGAGTGGACACGAACAATCTTGCTAGGAAACACTTTCTGTGTATTTTAATATTAAATTTCTAAAATTTAGCTACTACAGTATTTTAATAAAATTGTGACCATTAAAATCATTAATTCAATTCAATTTTACTTCTATACAACAGAAGTAGTTGGGTTTTTTTTTTTTTCTATTATGATATTGTCCTCGGCCATTTAAGACTCTGCTGGAATGAGTATCTACATACATCTAGATGTAAATCAGTTTGATGTCAGCCTCGGAATAGTAAGATGGATCAAAGAATTAGAAAATCCAAAAGTAAATCTGAACACATTTGTAAATGTATTATATGATGGGGTGTTATTTCAAATTAGCAAAGAAAAACTGATTACTTAATAAAATGGTTGGACAACTGAGAGTCATCTAAGGAATATGTTGACCCCCTATCATTATTCATCCAAATAAATTCCAGGTAATTTAAATAATTAAAGTGAAAATATGTTTTAAATTTCCTAAAAAAAAACATGGGATTTTGTTAAAATCTTGAAATCAGAAAAGTATTTCTAATTATGACAAAAAGACTATCCAATCTGATACTCAACTACACAAAAATAAATAAATACATTGCCAAAAATCACTACAAATGAACTTAAAAGATAATCCTGAAAAAGTATTCCATAACACAGCTAACCTACTGTTTTCCTTAATTTTTAAAGATCCTTTACAAATCAAAAAGACCAACAACCTAATAAAAAATGAGCAAAGAGTGAACAGAAATGGTTCATTGAAGATGAAATACAAATGGCTATTTGACAAGTGAAAAGATGCTTAAACTCACAAAAATGCAAATTCAAAACTGCACTGAAATATAATTTGGACAAAATTTTATTTGCTAAAACTACTAGGTTGTGGCAAAACATGTTTCATGTTGCTAAAAGAGTGAAATCCAATGCAATTTATGTGAAAGATAATGCCTATCAGAAGTTATGAATGCTATTTAACATTGTATTCCCACATAGACGTTTATCCTACAGTTGCTTGAACAACTTTCAATTTAATTTATTTTGCAAGGATGTTCACTGTAGTAATATTTATAAAAACAAAACTTTGTAAACCATGGGTTAGAAGCAGAATGGTGCAGTAATGCTCCTTTCTTAACCGTATGAAGGCATTGATCCAGAAAAGGTACATATCTTTTATGCAGGAATATGACAAATTTATAGGTTACTTAAGAGTACCTTGAAAATTAAGTGCTAAAATAACTGCAATTGATTTTAAATAGTAGCAATAAAACCGTTCTCAGGCAATGTCTATCTTTGATTTAACAGGGAGTGATTCGTTATTATGACTGTTCTTGTTATGTGTTGAGCAATTTAAAAGGTTATTTCACCTACTTTTGATAATATATCCCCTATAGACGACTTTTCTGAAGCCAGTGATTCTATATATCTTTTTCAAACAATCATTTAAGGCACATAGGCACTCTAATAACTGATTCCTGATTATAAGCATACCACTGCTGAAATCCTAATTCACCTTCTAAATGGTTTCTGTCTTGGTCTGTTCAGGCTGTTGTAACAAGTGAACACAGATTGGGTGGCTTATAAACAACTGAAATGCATTTCTCACAGTTTTGGATGCTAGGAAGTCCCAGATCAAGCATCAGCAGTTCAGTGTCTGGGGAGAACTTTCTTCTTGGCTTGTAGACAGCTGTAGTTTCCCAGTGTTCTCGTGTGTCAGGAGGAGTGAGGAATTAACATCCTCCCTGTTTATTTGTGTAAAATAGCTCTTATTAATTTAGAAATCCTCTTTGGTGTCATCCAAATTTGAATTCATTTTGAAATTGAATAGATAAGCCCATAATTCAATAATTTACCACTAAAGAATCAGTTGCTGAATGCCACATAACAATTGCATTCCCAGGACGTACTACACTATCAGAAAGAAGGAGCTAGGCACACTTATCACATACTGCATGACAAGCACCATTTCATTATGTGTATGCATGCATGTGTGTGCACGCGGATTTAATTCTTACTGGTTAATAGGATGTATACTATCCATGTTCTTTCTTACAGGTGAGAAGACAGAGGTTCCAAAAAATAAGGCATTTGTCAAAAATGATTTTGTGTGGCAGAGCCCATTCTGATGAACTCACTCATTTACTGATCCAACAAACAATTCCAGAGTAACTATTATCGTATCCTATTAAGTTGAAGATGTTGTAAAACACATCACTATTTTATATTCCTCTGAAAAGATATAATTTGCAAATGATACCATAATATAGGCATCATACCATATTATCTTCTATGAAATTGTGTGTGAATAAAAGTTTAGGATAGCAGAAATGCCTTGATAAATTCATATGTGATGCCTTAATGATAATCCTTCAAACATTGATCTCACTAGCTTCTCATTGTCTTAGATTTTCTTTCTTCTATTATGATAACTTCACTTATAGAAGCAATTCTATCAGTATCATCTTTTTTAACTATAATAAAACACTTGATGTTTGGTTATTTAGCAACAGACACACAAAAAAAGAAACTTGTTCCTCATATGACAAAGTTTTTCTTTATTAACATCAATTTGATGCTTCATTGTTACAGAGAAACTTTTTATTTCAAAGCCAATTATGCTCTAATGTTTTGAAAAGAGGGTAACAGTTAAACTCAACATGTTTAGGAGCAGTAATACATAAAACTCAACTGAGATAGTGAATCATAGTTGACTATGAGCAAGTTCTCTTATGTCTAAGCCATAGTAATAATGTTGAGTCTTCTATCTGGCTAATAAAAGTGTAAGAGTTCATCTACTATCAACTTAAATTTTTTAAATGTAAAAGCATGTCTTGCAATAGACGAAAAAGGCATGCATCAAACATGGGACTAAGCCCTGGGAATTCCAAGGAGTAATGAATCTCTTCTTTCATGCTGTTTACTGTCCAGTGTAGGCAGAGAAGCAAGCCAGCTGTTAGTACTCAGTGTGATTATAAACATAATAATAAACATGTATGCAGTTTATGTACATACTTTATACATATAAATGTATTTAATCCTTATACAATTTGCATGATGCAGGTACATGATGAAAATGTGATCCTGTATTCATTCTTGTGGTTTTGACAGTGTTTTCTATTGCTTTTATGGAAGGGCAGAACTTTGGATTCCTTATCTACCATTTTTGCTGATGCCACTTCTTTAATGTTAATCTTTAATATTTCCCTAATTGTTACCGACCTAGTCTGAGTTTCTTTATGTTGTAGAATTTTTGAAACAGTGTTCGTCACAGGTCTTTCCAGTCCTAATCACAACTTCCTCAAATCCAGCCACGTTGCCCCTGTTATGGTACAAAAAGCATTTAAACTGACATGCATGCGTGGGAAGCTTTTTGTAGGGGGTGTACCTCCCATGTGAAAGTAGTGGGGGAGAAATAAAATGCAGGCAGTAACACTCCACAATCAGAATCAGAGATGCTGAGAGAATAGGGCACCTGGGAACATCCAGGGTGAAGCAGTGAAGCTGTGGTGGTCATAGTCTGCTCTCAGGGGTTGGAAAGACTCAGGAGCAAGGCTTTTCATGCTATAGAGGGATGCAGAATTTATCCTGCAGCATGAGGCATGCCATAGCTGAATTAGAGGGAGTTGTGATTAGGACCAGGAAGATCCTTTGTCAAGAAAAGTACCACCAAAAATTTCTTATAAAACTTAATGGGGCTCATATTAGGTCAGTGGCAATTTGTAAAATATTAAAATTAATATTAAACAGCAAAAATGACAGAGAAGGAATTCTGAAGTTCCACACCACCCCCATAAAAGCAAAGAAAAACCTAGCAAACCTGTGAGAATGAACTCTTTTGGAACTCTGAAAATTAGCCAAAGCCATGCAGCAATCCAGGAAACATATGCTCAAGAACAATAGGTGAATCTTAGTAGAATTCAAAACTCTTCACCTTTTAAATTTATCCCACCCTCTGTTCCCACTTCAGACACAGCTTTGAAAATAATAACCCTTATTGCTGGTAATAGTGGATGCAGGTCAGACTATTATTTTTATCTATCTACTTGTTTCCTGACCAACTCAATATACTCACATTTATTTCACCTGACTCCAAACTAACTTACTGCTAAAGCTGTTATTTAGGGGGGTATTTGTCTAAAATATTAACAGGTAAGCATTTTAGTCTCTGGGACATAAAGTACATATTACACTAGGGTAAAAGATGGTCTATTTAAAAAGCAAGAGAAGATGAGGAATGAGATGTCTGTAAGAGCTTTGGAAAGCTCTGATGTAGCCAGGCACGGTGGTGCACGCCTGTAATCCCAGCACTTTGGGAGGCTGGGACAGGAGAATTGTGAATTCAAAGCCAGCCTCAGCAATGGCGAGGCGCTAAGCAACTCAGTGAGACCCTGTCTGTAAGTAAAACACCAAATAGGGCTGAGGATGTGGCTCCGTGGTCGGGTACCCCGAGTTCAATCCTCTGTACCAAAAAAAAAAGGCCATGATGTACTGGAAGTCTATTTGTCTATTCGTAGACTGTATCTTCTCAAGAGACCTGTGAAGGCTCTAAGCTCTCAACTCATGTCTTGAAGGCTCTGTGGAAGCAGGAAGTAAAGGCTAAGGTATTGAAGGCATACCTCTTGGCAAAGATTGGAAGATTTTGTGATTCCAGGCATTTAAGGAAATCTCTGTCCTATCCTTATCTTACCACTAAGTTTATGGAACAGACACAGGTGAGCATTCCTAATCCAAGAATCTGAAATCCAAAATGCTCCAAAATCTGCAATACCCCTGCTCTCAAGTATTTGGGATAAGAAATACTCAACTTCTACTTCCGTTGTCATACACGATAAACACTCTCTAGAATTAGTTCAGAAAAGTCATTGTACAAATAAACCACAACTGCAATAGCCAGCAGCAACAACAAATCTGGATGGGGCATGGGAAGAAAATGATGTCAGAGTTGCCCCCTTAGAACAAAGTGTCCAGTGTTCAACAACATGAGAAAAATGCACACAAAAAGCAGGAGATGCATCCCTGAGGAGACACAGGCATACTCTAACTCAGTTATTTTACTTCTAGTCAAAGAATCAGTGGAAACTATGTATATAAAGCTAATGAAAAGGATGGGATCAATGACTTGAAAAATACAAACTGTAAAAAACAGAAACTAAAACAAGGAACCAAATAGAAATTGTGAAATTGAAACGGAAATGAAAAATTCCAGAGAGAGACTCAAAAGCAGATTCAGACAGGCAGAAGAAAGATCGGTGAACTTAACAATTGGAGTGACTGAACCTGAAAAATCAGATAAAAGAAAGAATAAAGAAAATAGCTCACCAAAAAGCATGCCAACATAAGCATGATGGAGTGTGAGAAGAATCCAGAAAGATTATATATGAAGTCATCACCAAAATTTCCCAAATTTAATGGAAAATATTAATCCATTCATTTGTGGAGCTCAAGAAATTCCAAATAGAATAAACTCAAACATATCTGTTCCTAGACATGTCATAGTCAGACTATCCAAAGGAAAAGACAGAATGTTGAAAGCAGCAAGAGAGAAGTGACTTGTCACACAAGAGATCCTCAGTGAGAATGACAGCTCCTTCTCACTAGAATCCATGGAGACCACAAAGCAGTGGGGTGACAGGCTCAAAATGAACCTTAAAAATAAACGTATTGAGAGATTAGCTGTATTTCTATACATAGCAATAAATAATATGAAAATGAAGAGGTAAATGTTAATGAAAGGGAAACTACTAAATTTCTAATATAGATTTCTAATGTATGACTTTGTATATTATGTTTGCTTACATAGGAGTAAACCTGCTCTGAGATTTGAACCACTAATTTTTATGAGAAAGACAAGAAATGTTATATCTGTGCAATTTGCAGAGCTCAGTATTAAATTGCAAGTATCACTTGCACCTTCTCTCTGTTGCTATGAGCAAGTTACTTGAATGACTTCAGCAGATTCTTGAACTGAACAGAAATTGCTTCCCACTCAGTTATAATTTTACCATGCAGAGGCTAGAAATTGGGAATAAATAATGAAAAAGGTCATTCAGGTTCACATTTAATGTTCTGTGTAGGATGTAGCTGATGATTGGAGATGGAAACATGACCTAGTGGTAGAGAGATCTTGCTTTATAATCTGAAAGAAATTGTGGCAGCTCTGGCTTTAATTCCACATAAGTAAATGAAGAAAAAAAAAGTCCATTGTGAAGGGACAAATATGACTGTTCAAGTTATGCCTTGAGGGTAAAACAATCACCTATAAGTAAAAGCAAGAATATAGATTTCTTGCTATCTGATTGTGACTGTGGTATCCTTTATCATGTAACTGGCTTACCATTAAAGAAATGAAAGATGGAGAAAATATTTTCACCAAAACAAATATTGTGAAATTTGACAAGAAATCTGGTGCCTGTGTTGGTCAGGTCAGAATAACAAAACACTATAGTTTGGATAGGTTAAGCCACAGAAATTTTTTTCTCACAGTTCAAGTTCTTGTGTCTTTACTCACAAGGGCACTAATCCAATCACGATGGCCCCACTTTCATGATCACATTGGAAGGTAGGACTTCATATGAATTTGCAGGAAGGAGTACAATCCAGTCCAAAGTAATGAATTCAAGATGGCCATGATTTCTTTATAACTCTCTTTTTGAGAAGTAGGATTTATTTTCCATTAACTTCAATTTAGTTTGATTCTGGCCTGCTTAAACAATAGATTATGGCAAAAATGCCACTGTGTCAATTCTGGGCTCAACCTTTTAGAGGACAGACAGGCAGCTTTTTGCTTCTGCCCTCTGGATGCTCTCACTCCTGGAAGCTGCCTCTCAAAGCCCAGCTGCCATGCTGTTGAGGGGCCATGTGGAGGTTCTATGGTCAATATGCCCAGTTGTCATCTGGCATTAACTGACAGCCAAGTGAGTGAGTATCTTTGAAGTTTCAGTCCCACAGAACCTGCAGATGTCTGTAGCTGCAGTTGCACCTCAGGACTAGAAGCGCCCAAGTGATCCCTGTCAACACACAGAAATATGGGGAATAGCAAAATTATTGCTTCAAGCTATTAAATCGCAATTGCTAATCACAATGCTCATCTTACATAAGGATTATGTTAAGTTGTGTTGAAAACTGAGTATTACAGATGGCAGCGTGAATAGAAAATAAGTAAACTTGACCTATATGAACATCGGCATCTGTTACCCAATCAGAACTTTCTTAGGGTAATTTTAGCAACTCAATAGGTTGCTCGTGGACCTGATCTTCTTCCCAAAATCAAATTTATATTTCACTGGGTTATAGACAAAAAGTACATGAAAGATCTGCAAACAACTTCAATATAACAAATAGAAATGCTATTTTTCCCCTAAACTTAAATATGGAGACAAGACTTTGATTTAGACACTTAGATCAATAAAGATTGGACATTGTGTTAGCAGAACTGTCTTAGGTACCATCATTTGAGGGGATGGCTTTGAGGGAAACTACTAGCTATGTGACTTTGAATAAGTGGCTAACGTACTCTCCCTCAGTATCTGAATCAAGAAAAAAAAAATTTGACCATCCTTGCCCTGTTTACCTGGAAGGATTATACTTCAAAATCAAGTGATCATAAATGTCTCAGGATATTTCAGAGTAGAAGCTATTTTTTTTTAGTTAAAATAATTGTACTGTTGTTCTTGATAATTTTGTTTCTAATAATTATTTTTCTGTTTTGAAAATTATTCTATTCCATTTTTCTGAGGTCTATAGATAATCATTTGGTAGATTATAGTGTATTTGTCTACTTTGCTCATAAAGACCTCTGGAGTTGCAGTCTTTAATCAATTAAGAGCTACCAGAATTTCTTTCAGATTATAAATTTAATTGGGACTTAAACCATGGCAAAAATATTGGGGAGAGAAGAGAAAAAAAATAGTCCTTCAAAAAAATAAAATGTGAGAATTTCAAGCATTTAAACCTCTAGCTAAACTTCCTTTCTTTCTAGCTCATTTTGACCCATCAAAGACCAATACTCTATAGATCCTACCTGTAGTTTACTGCTTGTCAGGTCCTTGGGTGCTTGTTTTTTTCCCACATGTAGCTGAGATGCTGTGGGGCTTATCATTTTAATCATATCCTCACACATTCCATTATCCCTTGCTTTCTTTTTCCTTATATATTTCTCCTGAAAAAATGCAGTTACATAGCATGCAATGGTTAATTTTATGTGTCAACTTGAATGGGCTAAAAAGTACCCAGATTGATAGTAAAACATTAATTCTGGGTGGGTATTCAAGGCTGTTTCTGGAAGGGGTCAGCATCTAAATTGCTGAGTAAAGCAGATGGCCTTCTCCAAGGTGAGTGCTCATCATCTTATCCATAGAGGCACAGATAGATAGAAAAGGCAGAGAAAGAGTGAATTCTCTTTCTCTCTTCCTTAGCTGGGACAGCCATCTGCCCTCAAGCATTAGAGCTCCTAGTTCTTAGGCCTTGCAACACCAGGAGATCACCACTTCCACCCCAGTTCTCAGACTTTTGAACTAAGACTGAATTACACCACCAGCTTTACTGGTTCTCCAGCTTGCAGATGCCAGATCATAGGATTTCTGGAACTGCATAATCACATGAACAAATTCCCATGATAAATACCTATCTACCCTGTCATCCATCTTCTCCTATTGATTCTTTCTCTCAGGAGAACCCTAAATAATACACATAAAAAAATACTCTTATTATTGTTTCACTCACTGAATCTAATGTTTTTTGATTTTTCCAGGTATGTATCTATAATTAATTTCTTTTGTTCTCAAATGGAATTACCAAATATATTGCAATTTTTTATTCTCCTGTTGCCGGACATTTGGGCTATTTTTTATTTTTGATATCATGAATAAAGCCACTGTGAATGTTCGTGCACTTATCTTTGTGTAAACATGTGTTATCATTTCTGTTAGGTAAATACATTAAGATTGAAATTTATGGATCTTTAAAAGGTAGGTAAATGTTTAATTTCATAATTAACTGCAACAGTTTGCCAAAGTCATTTTCCATCATCAGTGACTCGAGTTGCTGTTGCTTCGCATCCCCCCCAATGTTGGTATTTGAAATGGTTAGTTTTTGCTTTGTAACAAATCGCTGTATAACTTAGTGACATAAAAATCACACTGACCTAAGCCAGATGACCTATTGCTGCCTCACTTGTGTATCTGATGGTTAACTCATTGTTAACTGGGAATCTGGTGCGCATGACTTGACCTTGGGTGTCTGAGAAGCTAATAGAACTTACACATGGTAGCTAGGTTATAAAACCAGGAAAAGGCAAGCTCTAATACGCTTTCAATTTTCAAACCTCTGCTTGGGTCATGCTAACTAATGTCTCTGTAGCTGAGGGAAACCACATGGCTAAATACATATTTCAGAAGTGAATAAATAGACTCTCTCTGTATTGAGAGGAGTTGATAAGTCACATAGGAAGGAGCATTGTTACAGGGATAGGAATTTTTGAGGTCTTTTTGCAATATTCTCTTTAAAGACATTGTTTATATTATTCTCACATGAAAAATATAATCACCCTCATTTTAGATCTCCTGCAATTTTCATATAATAATTATATCAGATTCAAAGTTGAGGACCTACATAAATCATAACCACATGCAGATCAGATACCAGTAACAATAATAATCTAGGCTCATTGAGGGAAGCAGAGCTACTGTGAGTATTATTTATTAACAGAAGTAGATTTTACACAAAAGTGAGTGTGGATGCAGTAAATGGAAGGCTTGTTGGAGGAAAGAGTCACTAATAGTTTACAAGTAGTCGACCAGTGGACAAGTCAGTGAGTGCTTTAGGGATCTGAGAAACCAAGTACTCAGAAGGACCAAGAGGAGGAAGTTCATGGAGAGGTCAATGAGAGGTTGGTACCTCTTGCAGCTACTTATCACCTTCTGGATCCACAGCAAAGCACGTGATGGTCAAGCTACAGCTGCAGTTGGTCACCAAGACCACCAGGCCAGGAGAGGAATTGGACATACGGCATGATGAGAACATGCTGTAGCCCATGTTTGCCTCTCTCTGACCCTAGATACCACACTGACAAACTTTTAAGAGTAAAAACCACTGCTTCACTTACATGCTTTAAATTTTATACAAGTTCGTCTTCCGGCCAAATCATAAAGCGAAATTCCAGGAAATGTAGTTCATAGTCCAACCAGGTTGTCAGAGAATAACCCAGTATATAAGTACCAGTCTTAATGCTTTATTTTATCACTGTGGTAGTTTTGAAGTATATCTCATTGGTTCTATCATATACTATCATAATAGCAATTCATATCTTATTTGTGAATGCCCAAGTTTTGTAACAATTTTCACTAGGTTTTTGTCTTTTTATTTTTGAATATTAGAAACTCATTACATATTCAAAATGCAAGTCTTTGTTGTATAAATATATTGCAGCAAATTTATTCAATTTTCCTTTCTTTTTTTTTTTTAACCAGGAACTGAACCCAGGATGCTTAACTACTGAGCCACATCCCTAGTATTTTTATATTTTTATTTTGAGACAAGGTCTCCCTAAGTTGTTCAGTGCCTCACTAAGTTGTTGAGGCTGGCTTTGAACTTGAAATCCTCTTGCCTCAGCCTCCTGAGCCACTGGGATTGTAGGTGTATGCCACAGCATCCAGCTTCTTGTTATTTTTTAATGGCTATTTTTTAAAATAAGTTTATAATTTTAGTGAAGTTTAATTTTTGTGTTCTAAGAAATCTTTGAATATTTTGAGAATATGAAGATATTCTCCTATATTTTCTTCTAGTGGACTTTTAGATTGAATTTTTAAGATCGACAAGCCATCTTGAGTTAATTTTGGTATATAAAGTGAAGTACTGGTCAAGTCACATGTTTTCCATAGATATGCAGTGTTTCTGGTACAGCATATTAAACCCATATAATCTTCTTTTGTCCATATTAAATTCACTGCTGCCTTCATGAAAATAAATTAATCACATTTCAAGATGGGTATTTCTAGATTTCCTATTTTGATTAGTCATTCTATTTTCCTATTCTGTGCCAATAATTATTGTAGTTTTATGTTAACTCTTAAATTAAGAATCTTCCAAACATGTACAATTTAAAAATGTTTAAAAATTGTCCAGGCTGCTAGTATTTCTGTATAAACATTAGTACCTAGATGTCACTTTCTATTTAAAAAAATGATATTTTTATAATACTGCATCTTCTACAAATATGACATATTTCATTTATTTAGGTCTTTTGTAATTTTGGCAATAAAATGCTCAGGTAGAAGCATTGTACCTCTTTGTTAAAGCTATTACTAAGATTTTTGTTTTGTTCTGGTGATACTGTCAATGCTGCTGTTTTCAGTTCCCAACCAACACGGAAGTCTATGCTGAGCATGGCAGCTAGTCTATTATTATTCAAACAAAAACCCAATAATGTCCCTCTTCATTTTGTAACCAATAAGTGACTTCTTCTGTTACCCATAATAAGCACCAAAATCATGTCATTTTAATAGCTTAAAATATTCCATGAATACTTCCTCATCTCCTACTAGTTTCCCCCTTGTTCCTGGCTCTCTTGCTGTTCCAAACCTCTCCCTCCACAGAGACTTGTTCTTACTGTTTCCTTTGTCTGCTATGGTCTACCCTAAATATGCCCAGGACTCCTTCCTTTCTTGTCTTCAGGTCTTTCCACAGATGTCACCATATTGTCTTATTCCTGACTATATAAAATGAACCCAATTTCCATCATCAGCATCTTCCTCCCAAACCATCCAACCTGTCTAAGTGAATTTACATTTAAATTTGTCCAGGATGTCCCAGCTTACGCTGACCTACCATCAAGTTTTCAATTCCTTTTATTCTAAAAGTCTCCCAGTTTGGACAATGAATTACTTAACCTATTTTTACTCTGATTCATTTTTCTTCATGATGATTATCAATTCCTTGTCATATTGTATATTGCCTGTTTGTTTCCAAGCTCCCTCAAGAGATTGTAAATTACATGTGACAGTCTTCATTGTTGGCTGCTTTATCTCCAATCTTCAGAACATCACCCAGCACACAGTATTCATAAATATTTGTTGTATTAAGTAAGTAATAAGCATGTTAGTTGTTGAGTAAATCATGTCACTCTTTGAACTTGAGGGTGTGCCCACTAACCCACTTTGTAATGTCCTGGATGAAATGAGATCCTAAGTCTAAAATCCCATGATTGCTTGTGAAACTTCCCTCCTTTCTAGCACCAGTTTCATGTACATCTACAGTGGCTCTGTGTAGAAGAACATAAGAATGACGTTTTCAATAAGGTAAAATAATCATCTAAAGCAACAAAAGACAATGTCCTAAAGTGGGGATTTCCTCTAAGCAGCATGGACTAAATTCAAAAATAATGATCAGGGAGACTATTTGCACAAAGAACAGAAGTATACATCCTTACGAATCATTTTCTGACTTAACTGAGTTGTTTCCTGTTCTTGTAAAATTAAAAATATTTTTATAGAATGATTGAAGATTTTAGGGAATTCATCTTGTGATGATAACCCCCAAAATTCCCATTTTTAACTCGGATCTATTACTTGAACTCCGGTCTCAATGATCTAACTCAATATCTTTCCATGCAAGGCAGGTAGCAATTCAGTGCTTGAGTTTATAACCTCAAGCAAACCACATTCAAATCTAAACTTCTTATTTTCTGCCCAAACCTTAGGCTTTCAAAGTCTCTCTCATTTCAAGAAAAGGCAATTTCAGTCATTCAGTTTCTCAGGCTCAAAGCCTCGTTGTCATTTATTTTGTATGCCATATTCAACCTATCAGAAAATCCCATTGGCTACGAACATACCAATAATCACTTCGGGTCTCACTCTCCTGTAATTTCAGCCTAGCGTCAGAAACATTGCATTTCTCTAAATTAACTTGCTAGCATTTCAACGGGGTTTCCCTTGCTCCTGACCCTCCTCACTCCTTAACACCTACCCGTATCTATTTTCAATAAAGCATCTGGAGAGAGCATTTTAAAGTCTAAGTCACATCACATCACTCCTTTGCCCCAAATTCTCTTAACTGCTTCCATCTGACTCAGAATAAATACCACATCCATAATAGAAGCCTATAGGACCTGTCACCCTGCTGCCTCTCTAAATGTACTTTTTACTGCTTTTCTCTGCTGTTTATTCTACTCACAGAGGCACAAACACACCATGTACCCTCCTACCTCAAAAAAATTCACTTCCTGTTGACCTTTCAGAGAATGCTCTTACCCCCAGAGGAGGTCCAGGTGGTTTATCCTCTATGTACTTCAGGTCTGTCTTTAAATGTCACATTATCAGAGTGGTCACTCCTGTGTCCTTGATGTAAAATAGCAACTTCCTTCCCTCTTTCCGTCTTTCCTCTTTCGTTTACTTCCCTTTCCCCCATCTAATACTGTAACAATTTATTTATGAAGTGTTCATCATCTGTCTCTGTGCACTAGAATATAAGTTCATGAGGACTGAGCTTTTTTTTCTATTTTGTGCTCTCCCTATATCTCTTCATCCCCTGGAACTGGACCTCGAACATAACAGATGTCTGATAAATACACATTAAGTGAAAGGATGGATGAGTCTGTTTACTAGGCCTATTTATTACCCAATGCTCTTCCTCTTTCAACCTTAAACTTCACTTCCATTTTTTATTAATTGACTCCTTGATAAAGCAAATTTAATTTAAAAGAATTGCTTTTAAAGCAATGTGCACCTTAAACCACAGAGTTTTTTAAAAATTTGGTTAAAAGCTAAAAATATGTGATCAGTGCAAAACATCCAATTGCACTTGTAAGCTACCTCCTCTGAATGGCCAATGTAAGCTTGGAGTCCAGAGGACGACAAGGTACTGTCTATCTTCTTAGCTCTCGGTGGGCAAAGGGTGGACAGAACCAAAGGTAATTTGCCACCTTTGTACTGCTTTTGCCGGGCCTCTGCCACAGCTCACTTCCTGCTCTTTCAGTTCTGCAAGCAGCCCACCATGCACAGGTCCTCAGGATACTTTCCAGTGGTTCAGATAGCCCATTGCAATGCCCCATCCAAGACCTTCCTACCACAGTGCTCAATGATCCTGGAAGGGCTTGTGTCAGTACAGTAGCTATAACAAGATGCGGACCTTCATGTACTCCACATAAAATGTTCCAAGGGAGGAAACTGGAACTTGCAGAAGTGATATGATTTAACCAGAACGACTCACAGTTGGAACCAAAGTCCAGGCCTTCAATTCCTCATTCATGCTAATCTCCTCTATACTGTATCCTGCTGTTCACATTAGTTAAATATAGAAAATAGCCCGAAAGTTCAACAATAGAACAATAGGTAAGTACATTTATGTGCTGGTTTGCAACAGTTATTAAAATTCATGATGTAGAAAACCATTAAATGACATGAATAAATATTACCAACAAAGTTAAGAAGAAAAAGTCAAATACTATGATCTTAATTTAATAAGATAATTTTGTATGTTATGTAAAAGCTCTGTACATCAAAATGATATCACTGTTTATTGGTGGAAGTGTTGATTTCTGGAAGTTGGAATTAGAAAATGTCTACATATCTTTATTTTTTGGATTTCTAAGATAAACGCTTTTACAATAAAATATTCCAAACTTTTCTTCTGTTCCACACTCCTGATTAACTTTTTCTCTATCTTTAAACACTAGAACATATTAATGAATGCTAAATTTTATTTTATAAATAGTTTTTGTAAGATATGAGATATACATGCATAGAAAACTGAATAAGAATAATCAATATAAAGAAGTACTAGTAAATAAGTCAAAAGAGAGACTCATTTTCAACTAAATTAACATGGTATATAAAGTGAGGATTCTTTGGGGAGAATAACATAGCTGATTGTAATCATGAAATTCTTATGTTTTCTTTTTAATTCTGATGAATTTTTATCTTCCCCAAAGTTTTTAGAATTCTTTATAACCCTCGTAAGTCATCATAGCACAAAATTTTGTTAGTCTCTTTTTTTCAACTTCAGTTTTTGCCAATTTATTTTGGAAACTTCACAAAGATTAAGTGATGGTGCCTCATAAGAGAATAACTACCCTGTTTATTTGCTCTGCTTTTGCTGAATGTAGATGTCTCAATCACAAATCAGAATAATCAGAGGATGAATGAAGTTTATAAACATTTTGTAGATGAGTAAAATGAGATTGAGAGAGTCTAAATAGCTTGTCTAAAACATTATACATCTAATATGGGATGGAAGTAAGTTGAAGCCTAAGTCTAAATGTCAATACACTCATGCCATGCAGTCTCTGTAGACTCTTTTAAATTAATTTGATGACACACTTTTGCATGCAGAGGTTTATTCTATGTCTTTAAACTGCTCTTTCCCTTGTGCTAGTTTCCTCCGAGTATCATCTCCTGCCATCCAGAGCCTCTCCCTGTAGCATGTTACCCAGGGCTGCTCAATGGTCCAAATTTGAAGGGTCCCTCTCACCCCATCCATCTGTCCCTTGCTATGCCTCCATGTCTTGATCTCAGTAGATACTTCCTTCCAGTTATAATGTGCCCTAGGGGCTGCCTCAGAGTTTGATTCATGGCTATCCTGTAGAATTCATGTGCATCATTTTGTAAATATCAGTTCCAGTTTCTGTTTGCCCCACAAGATTATGAGTTCTTCAGAGGCAGGAACCAAATCCTACTTATCTTTTTAGAAATTCAAAGTGCATAAAACTAAATCTAAACTAAACCTCTAGATAAGCACAACTAATTCAAAGTCAGAAAAGAAAATAAATGACAGTTGTATTGCTTTGTCTTCAAATTAACTAATTGATTTTCTGCAATATTTAATCTGCCATTAACTGTTAATACCTTTTTCATATTCATTATAGACATTATACTTTAAATTTTTAGATGTTCCTAAAATGAATTTAGCATATTCAGTCTTTCTTCTAGCTTCTCACTCATGTAGAGTTCAGTTATGATAAATGTTTTACATCTGCCAATTCTGTCATTCATGTTTTTCAGTCATTTTTAAGCGATTTTTTAAATGAGACATTGTTTCCTGTTTGCTTTCATACAGCCTCATTTTTATAGAATACCATTCATTGTGAATTTTCCCTTGTTGGATGCTAGATATTTTTGTACTCCTATGAATATTCTTGAGATTTTTTTTCTGTGATGTTGTAATTTGAAAATAATTTGAGCACTTTAGTTCCTACTTTTAAAGTCTGTTAAGTGGAACTAATATCTTATTTCCTTATCTCCCCATTTTAAAAAGAAATCTCTTTTCAGACTTTCAAAGATCATTAAAACTATAAATTAAAATTTATTCAGAATAATGAGAATTTCCATGTCTGGAAAAATATGTGAAATGGTCTTATATCTATCTGACTCAAATTTGTTCCTCAATTTGTTGTTGAGGAACAACAAATACAAAGACTGCACCTTAGGAGAAACAACTGAATCTAAACTGTGATTTATGACACTAGTTTCAGTGATATATAGTAAATATTGTTAAACTTTTAAAGGAGGCATTAGGAGCCAAGATGTATTCTAGCTCTACTCCCTGTGTGGACTTTGGGCAAGTTGCTTTGCCTATCTTAAGTTTGCTTTTCTTCTCTGTAAAACAAGCTGATTGAAACACCTAAGGTGTTTGCAAGGATCCAGTGAGTTAGTACAGAAAAAGAGCTTAGAAGCATGCTAAGCATGTAGCAGGTAGTCAACAATTGTGAGCTCTAGTTATCAGGGGCTTAAGGTCTTAGAACTGGATCTGAATCTGGTGAAATATTACAACTGTTCTTGCTTTGAGTGACCCTGCAGCCCAGTAGAAGAGAAGAGTCGGAGCATAAAAATGATAAAATAATAAAAAAGGAGAAGATTATAGAAATATGAACAAATAAAGCTCTATAGAAAATAAAGGAAAAGAAAATTATTTCTAAAGAAGTGAGAAAATTAAAGGACAGAACTTGAAATGACAATCAACCTCAAACTTATTCGGAGCTTGTAGAATTTAATGCTCATTTGATTGGTTAAAGTCCAAGCCACTTTACAGCTGACCTAATTGTGAAGAAGTGGCTTAACAGATCCATCTATATAATTCCCTGTGGCCATGGAATTAAGCCTTGGAAGCTTCCTGGAACTATGGCTTTGAGAAATAAAAATGCTGCTCTTATGCCATTTGTCAATCCCCCAACTCAGTTCTAGCCATCCAGGACTCCCAGTGGCTGAGGGAGAAGTGGTTACTGAAGCTCAGTTCCCCATTTAGACAGACCCCCAAGCAGAGAGACTCCCGCCTGTTTTGTTTGTGCTGACATGGGGAAGTATTTCTAACCACTTCCCTGTGGAGCAGGGACTACTACTGCCCTAAGCCAAATATCTCTTCCCCTCAAATTAAGTATAGATTGGGGAGAGGTGCTATACTGAGTAGCTCTAATAAAATATAAGCTCGTTTCTTAGTCTTTGAAAGTTGATCTCTGTATGGAAGTCCAGGCCAATCATCTGAAAAGTAAGAGCATGAATGGTTAGCCTGCAGTATTGGGGACCCTAGGCCATGGCATGATTGCTATGTCACCCACCACCTGCTATGTCACCCACCACCTGCTCCATGTCTTCTCTGCATTATGGTTTCCAAGGATCATTTCCTCTCTGCACTGAAGTTTCTTTTTCTAAGATATAGTATTAGCTATAATTCCTGAGTGTTTATGATGTGTCAATCAGATTTGAGGTATTTTCTTCCTTTTTCACAAATGAAGAAAATGGAAGTAAAACAACATACCCATGATTATTCAGCTAACAGGAATCAGTATTTAAATCCATGTCTGCTTCTAAAGGAGTTAGAACCTCTTCCTAAACCTGGCATGTCACAGACTCTCAGTAAATCACAGTTATTATTATTATTCCAAAAAGATATTAGCTGTGATTATAAAAATTGTTTTTTTAAAAGGCAGCTATATTTTTGCACTGACACATATAAATATCACCTTAAGTTCTGTAGCTAGAACTGTTTCACCGAGGAATATATTTGCTTCTTATAATCATAGCCTGACCCGTGTTTTAGCTCCAGAAAGAAGAGGATTTCCACATATGCATGCCACATTCTTAATATAAAATAGAGAAAGAATACTGAATTAGGAATTAATAGGCACTGTATACTTGTCAAATTCTCTCATTCCATTCTGTTGACAATCCCCTTATGTTAATCCTAATTTAACAGATGTTAAGAAAGCAGGTTCTGAGTGGAACAGTGATGTGTTTGGCTTAAAAGTCAGCACTTAGGACTTTAATGCCTGTGGCCCAAAATCCATCAATAAGCATCCCTGTAACTTTTGGCAAGACATTTTGCTTCTCTTGGCCTAAAGTGTTTTTTTCTGTAAATGTGGGTGGTATATAGTTCTTTTGATTTCTAAGGCTTTTTTTTTCTCTCTACGTTTTGGTATTTTCCAGCCATTAACAGTGGCTTCAGGAATAGCTCTTTCTCAAGATGAATCTCACCTCATTTCCTCTCTCACTTCAGTGCAGAGAGGAAATGAGCCTTGGAAACCATAATGCAGAGAAGACATGGTGAGTGACAGAGCAGGTGGTGGGTGCCGTAGCAATCATGCCATGGCCTAGGGTCCACAATACTGCAGGCTAAGTCGGGCTATTTTGACCCAGGAGTCTTTGCATATGTTTATGGCTATGTATTCGATAATTCTAATAATATTTGGTGTGAAATTACATTTTCTCACTATTTAGTGAGAAACTATCATTCAGGACAATTTTCTGGAAATTCCAGTCCTGGGATAAATAAGGAAGGCTCTGAAGATGTTTTCATTGCCTTCAGATGCTGTATATAGATATTTTTAGGGCACCCCTGCAGTCATAGCATTAATACTGCTGATCGAATTCATTTATTTTACAAATAGAAATACAATGAAGTTGCTGTCTGACTGTCATCTCTGTAACCCTCAATAGTAATAATTTTTGAATAGTTTGAGAGGGCATGGACTATGCTGGGTGGAGGGGGATGGACATTTATTTGTCAGAGAAATCAAAAGGTTTGCTTTGCCAGAAGCTGCTTCTCACCTACACAAGTAGGACTCTGGGAAATACTTTCTTCCCAAAAGTAGAAGGTATTTATTTTATGTAATGATTTCTAGGTATATGGGAGAGACAACTTAGAGCCCTCCATGTTGTGTATAAAGTCTCTCTGAAGTGAGGCTACTTTGGGACAAAACAACATTTTGTTTTGTTTTAATGAATATGAAAGTTATTCCAGACTAAGCATAGGCTCGACTACTCTGTATTTAGTTGGTTGACTTCATTTATTCATGTTATGTGCCTGCTCCTTGAAGGCATTTGGGCTGTCATATATAAGACAGTGACCTTTATTTTTCTGTGCTTTCATGGTGTGCTTACTTTTTTACATGCATCTTATTTATCCTCAAAACAGAACTGTGAATTAGGTATTAGCATCTCCTACTTACAAATGGGTAAACTGAAGCCCAAAGGGAAGAATTAGCCAAGATAAATAATAAATACCTCCATAGATTGACTAAGCATTAAGTGCCACTCTCAATAATCTTTTGGATCTATGTGGTCAAGCTCCACAGGCTTTTTTTAGAAACCCTATCAAGGGCTCCTTGATTCCATGGCTTGGATTTATTCTTTCATATGAACAGCCAAGACATCTGCTTGGTTATAATATGCATCGTCATCATCTAATCTTAAGAAACTAAGGGTGACATGACCTTGTCCTGTGGGGAATACACCCCCTACACCACCGGATTCATTTTTTTAAATCTACAGTAGTTTCTTAAGCCATGGGCAATGGCTTAATGTCTCCTTAGGAATTATTGAAGGAACTTCTTATGTTAGCCAAGAGAAGACTTGGGATGGGAGCCGAATAATATCCACTGAATACTAATATTCAAATAGCTGAACATCCAAGAGAGTCCACATGAGTCTAAAGTTCAGAAGAGCAAAGCCAGGCAGGCTCGCCCAACAGAACTCCAGTTAATCAAAGCTACCATTAATCCAACCAACTCCTGCCCTGGCAGCCCGATTACTCCCCACACATCAACTCGCGATTTCCACCCGGTTGTGAGGACCTGAGTTCTGGGACTGATGTCAGGCTTGCAGCTGGCGGCCCACACCCACCTGGCAGGACCCGCCCCGCGCTCAGGACGCGGAGCCGTCTCCTGGCAACCGCAGACGCGGTGCCCAGAGCGCTCAGCGGCTCCCCACTCAGAGCTCAGCCCTGCCTGCCCTGTTCCTACTCTGCCATGACCTCCAAACAAAGCAAAAAGAAGGAGGTGCAACGGATCAATTCCGCGCATGGATCGGATAAGTCTAAAGAGTAAGGGACTTTGCGTTCCAATGGCCCCCCTGGGACTGCCTCCCAGTAGCAAACCGCCAGGACAGGTTAGCTGGCCCCTCGCCGCTTCTCTATCTGCCCTGGAAACCAGATGCTCCGGTTCCTCCCTGCTTGCCGGTCTTGAGCCACTTCCTATCCCAGAGGCCCTGGTTTTCTTGCTTTGGAAGTTCACTGCATTTCTGACTCCCACCTGAAATCCCTCACCGCTCCCCATCCTTCTTCAGCATCGTATCCAACTCCAGCAGTTGAAAAATTGTAGAGGGACCAAAGACTTCCAGTAAAGGCAACATCTGCCTGGACCGGTCATGAGATAGAGAGAAAACTTTCATGTTAATGGTGATCCCCTACTTTGTATCAGATGGAATCAGACATAAAGTGGCTTCAGGAAAGTTAAAATAGTATAGGTATATAGTTCCGGTTACTAACGTTCACTCTAAGGAGACCCCAACTCGTGGAATCTTTATGATACTTCTCTCTCCTGGTTGGTATTAGGTGTTGGGTCTTTGTGTCTTCTACCTCTCTATTAATATTATTTCTTCTTTGGTCTTTTCCCCTTGGTGATACCTAGTTATCAATAACATAACTATTTAACAGATATTAATTACTAACTAATAAGTAATATTAAACAATACCTCATGGTTTAAATGTATATAATTTCTAGTCCATTGCAACTTTGAGAGAATGCCAATGGCCTGGCCCTACTGCAACGGGGTGTTGATGTTCTTCATGAAACACCTGTAGGGGGTGGGTAGTAAATTGTTTTCTTACACCGTTGATGCTTGTCTGGGCATTCCCTTCCCGGCCTAAAGAATCCCATATTGGGCTTCTGTTCATTGATTCCTAGTTTAAACTTTCACTTCGAGAACTCTTTTCCTGGACTCACTGCAACAGCTGTTATTCTCTAGTCCCAGGCAGATTTCCATCCATCCATCTGGTAGATGATACATTCATGTTATTAGCTTAAATTTCAAATACTGATTACATATGTAAGTGATTTTAACATAATTTTTTAAAATTTCTTTGTACCAATACAAGTTGGGTCATTTCAATGTCGTTTAATGGCTTCCATTCTTATAGATTCAAGGACTCTGGAGGATCAGGTCTGTATCTTTTCTAACCTAACCTTTGTTCACTTAACTTCAGATGAATTAGCTTCTTCTGTACTTTTGGAAACACCTCAGGCTTGTTTACACCCCAGGGCCTTTGCACTTACAATTTCTGCTGATGGAAAGCTCTTTCCTACAGATCTTTGTATGATTTCTCCCTCACTCCCTTCACATGTTTGCCTATCTGTCATCTTCTCCTGTCACCTTCTTTGAACACCTGATTTAAAATTGCAACACCCACTTTCATACCAAAACCAAAATCAAAAACCAAAAACACTCCTTATCTTCCTTCACTGCTTTTTCTCCATTGATTTTTTTTGTTTTTCCTCCTTTAACATATTGTTTACAAATTGTAAATTTTTTTCTTTTCATTTGTCTTCCTAATATAATGTAGGTTTCTTGAAGGAAGGTTTTTTTTTTCTTTTATATTTTATACACTGTCAAATCCATCATGCCTAGAGCAGTTCTTGGGTCATACAAATGTTTATTAAACAAGTTAATACACCCATGCATGATCATGATTGACTAAGATTGTAACAGTATTGGGAAAAAAACTTTGAATACACCAAAGAAAAAATAGCTTAGTCAATGATGATTATAATTAATGCACATTAAAACGTACAACTCATCAGGAGTGGGGGGAAATCTTTGACTTTAAAGAGTTTATATTCTGAGAGTTTATATTCTGAAAGAGAGGAGATTGTTAATTCCCATAAAGAAACTGATAAAACCAGCTGCTACAAAATACATTACCTCACCTGGCTCTGTGAGGCTGTAGAACATGGTAGAGAGAGGGTCCTTACTGGTAAGTCACTGACTTTTCCCTTGCCAGGACTTCTGTTTCTTTTTAAAATGATAATGTATTTCTCACATATTTCTCTTTTCCAGAAAATATCTGAATTGAATTTTACCAATATGTTTTTATTTATGAAAATAGAAGAAAAAGGGCTGTTATTTAAAAAAATAAAAATAAAAGCTAGGCTTTGCTACAAACTACTAAGCATTAAATACCAAATCAGATTTTGTGGTAGCATTAAATGATAGGACATAGAGTTCATTGTAAATCAGGTCTATCCTCTGAGGTTATTGCAGAAGTAATCAGACCAAACAAAATCATAGAAGATAAACGAAGTGCCACCTGCCATAAGGCACGGGGGTCAAAGTCCAGCAAAGTTCCAGTGTAACTGTCATTTGAGACACACTGGGGAGATTTAGAACAAATTTTTATGTTGCTTTACCACACCTTGTGATTACACATCCAATAAAAGCAACCCTCTCTAACATCATCCTGGATACGGAAATAAGAAAAAGAGTTTTCAGAGCCTTGGAAATAGCCATCCCATGACGTTTTATTCTCCTAGAGCTGTCATCTGCTGCATTTCTTTTGCCCTAAAATGATGTGTCAGTCATGGTCAAGGGCATGTCTGACTTTTACCTACTACGGTGATGAGCACATAATAACCTCTTCTGTTTATTAAATGAGCTCATAGTTTAGTTACCTACTTTGGTTTTCATGCCTTTTGAGTTTGATCAAAGTCCAATTCTCCTTTCCTTTCCTATTTGCTCAGCTATTGTCACAGTTCAAAGATCAAGAGGTTACAACAAATACAGCAGAATTATCTATGACTTAAATTCATGAATAAATATGAGTGTGAATCAGCAACAAAAAGTATACCAGTTACTAAGTTGCCAGTTTTTACATTAGATTCAGTTATTGTTACTACTCTTTTATCTCTGGTTTTCGGTAACATCCGGTTTGAAATCTCTTGTCTGGGGTTTACTCTGGCACTACTGATTTTGTGGTTTTGGACATCTCATTTTATATTCTGACATTTGTTTTCTGTCTTTAGTGAATAGGTCTAATTAAAATGGCTTTCACCACACATTTCTTTTCCTTTCTTCTGTTTTATTTTTCTTACTGCTCTAAACTCCTATGAATCTATAGATTTTTTAAAAAACTCTACTGAGTCCATAAGAAAGGCATTTTGTTACAGGAAAAGGTTTGATATCTTGACTTAATTGATTGTTCCAAGTTGTAACTTTTTTTTTTTTTGGTACCAGGGATTGAACTCAGGGGTACTCGACCACTGAGCCACATCCCCAGCCCTATTTTGTGTTTTATTTAGAGACAGGGTCTTACAAGTTGCTTGGTGCCTCGCCGTTGCTGAGGCTAGCTTTGAACATGTGATTCTCCTGCCACTGCGCCCAACCAAATTGTAACTTTTTAGCATAATTTTTTCCATTCCTGTCACAGGTTGTTATCTTGTTCTGTCTACCCTTCTTAGTTCAAGCTGTTTTAACAGGATATCGTAGACTGGGCAGCTCAAACAACCAACAATGATTTCTCTCAGTTGTAAAGGCCAGAAGTCCAAGATCAGGGCACGGTGTGGTTGGGTTCTAATGAGGATCTTCTTGGTTCACATGTGGGTGTCCTTGTTTTCCAGTTTCACAGAGTAGAGAAGGAGAGAGGGCTCATTCTAACCTCTTCTTATAAGGACACTAGTCCCATCATGGGAGCCTCACACTCATGATCTAATCACCTCCCAAACAGCCCATGTCCTAATACCAGGTTTCAACATATGAATTTGGGGGATCCTGGACACTCAGTCTATAATGATATATAGTGATAATTTGCAACTATAAACACATTTAAATGACTTGATTTAAGTCTTATTGATGTGATAACTAATAGACACTGCAAAGATTCTTTAACCAGTTGGATGTCTCTAGAAGGATTTGTAGTGATATCAAGACAAAAATTCTATCTTCTTGGAGTACTAAATAGAAGCCTTTGTAGATCACAGGTATTACATCAGAGGCAAAAGAAGGCATACGATTTAAATACCAAAAGTTAGTAGAAGCCCAGTAAAAAGTGGGGAAAATAGTATTAGAAGTGTTAGTTAATACAGACCTTCATACGCTACAATCCCTGCCACATTAATGGGCAGTTTGAGATTGGAAAACAATATGACATTTATAGGCCCCCAATTTTGTTCCACTTCTAACAGTACATTCAAACCAAGATGGAAAAACAATCTGTTTAACTAACAAGAAATGTGTAGGCTTCTATGTTAGTAATGATGATGAAATATCCTCAAATCCCTTTCCAAAACAGAATTGAAATGTATTTTTTTAGTCTTCAAGTGAATCTATCTTTATAAACACAATGCACATCTAAATGTTGTAAAACTTTTGAAAAAGACTAACATCTGACTATACAAAATTTGAAGACAGGACTATTGCAAAAGCTAAATTATGATAATAATATGAAAGCAACATGAAATAAATATCTAACTGCATATTCGGTGAGTTCTTAACCTGAGGTTCAAGAGAGTGGGTTCATTGAAATATGCAGCATGGTTGGTAAAGTGATGTGATCCTCTGCCTGCATGGGGTTAGGTGAAAGAAATCATGAGACTCCCAGTGTGAGCCTGTGTGAGCTAGAGGAGAGGAAGTTGCTTCCCACTGGGGCTGCTCCTCCAAACCTCTAACAGCCACTGGACAGTGAGATGGTGCTCCTTGGCTTGGCTGGGTGGAGGGTGCATGAACTGACTCAGGTGCAGGCACATCAAGAATCTAAAGTAAATGTTCAGTAGAAGGAGAGGGACAAATTAAAGAACTTGAACTCTATGAAGTGGGGAAGCAAATGATTTTAAATAGACAAACAATAATTTATGAGATATAATTCCACAATTACATGGAACTAGTGCTGGATTAATCATCAAGGGAGACAGAAAAGGCAGTGGTCTGAGAGAATGGGGCATGCCCAATTCTAGGCACTCCTGATACATTGAGAAACACAGTAAAGAGGGTTGGGTTTGCAGGCATGGAAGCTGATTGTGGTTGAAGACTGCAGAAGCCAAGGTTCCAGCCTGCAGTGGCAGTATAATGTGGTGGTGATGTCATCATGTCTGAAAAAAAAAGGAAAGAAATCTGTGTCAATCAGATTCAAAGAAAGATTTCTGAACGCCTCACCTAACTCATTTGTGTTCTCCTGGGGGCTGGGGGGGGGGCATACAGTGTGTATTTAATAAATGCATGTGTGATTTAACTGAGTTGAACTGGAACCCTGGCCTGGCAACCAGGCCATAAATCCCTCTGAGTTGGAGGATGAGACTGTGAGAAGCCAGAGAAAGAGGTCCTGTCATAGGCAGCCCCTGGAAACATTTGGTGCAGATTAGGGTTTTAGATACATGCCACTAGCAAATTTTTAATAAAACACTCAACTCAAAAGCTCTAATCTTAACAGTGTCTGCCTTTAGTTCTCCCATTGAAATAATCTTCATCTGAACATTTATGTAGTAATTCATTCAAAATTGACATTGTCTGTCAATCATCTCTAGCAATAAAGCCTTTTCAAAAAGTTGTTTAATTGCCCAGATTTTAGTTTGCTTAGTTTTGAGGCAGAAGCTGATTTAAGTTTGATCTGTGGAATTATTGGAAGGATAGAAGTTAGATTGAAAAGATTTAAATTTACAAACTGATAGAATTTGCTCCTCATTTGTTAACTAAAAACAATAACATTTATGCTTTGACACTCACAACATCATTGCTAATGCTTCTAGATGAGCAAGCTAATAGCACCTCCACCAAAAGAGAATATTTAAAAACAATTAATTGACTTTCATGTTACTTTGACATTTCTAGGCCACATTATTTAAATCATGGAATTAATTTAAATAATCTATAATAAACTTATTCTGCCACTAAATGTGAGATAAAATGACTAAAAACTGTACCCAGGACAGATTAAAAGTATATGTTTGACAAATTTGTGTAACATGAAGGATCGGATGAAATATTACCAATCTTTTTCATTTTCACCCTTGATAAAGAAGGCATACATGTGTTATCATGACATTTGAGTACTTCTTTGAAATTTTATTGTTATTCTTCCTTCCCAGGGTAGGTCCAAGATAATGAATTACATTTTCTATGACTGTAGCCACATTAATTTATATTAACGAATGAACCAAATTAATGCATGGTATATTTTTAAAGTAAATAAATACTTATAATTTGTTTTGTTTACTGGTATCAAAATGAACACCATACTTAAAATATTTTATCTTCCATTCTTCTGATTAATATCAGAATTTTATATATTACTTCAGTTAAGTTCTCAAAAGATCACTGATGTGCCCTTTCTGTCCCCAAATCCTCAACCCCCAGTCTCCAGTTCAGCTTCCTGGCTTCCATCCAAAGCCTCTCTGGAGAGGGTTCAGGGGTTAGAGTCAACCCAAAGCTTCCTCTGGGCTCTTTGTCTTCAGTCATTCTTTAGCATTTGTATTTGAGTGGCAAAACTCCAAGAGGACCACTCTTTTTGAGCAGAGGGGGTGTTCAGGGGCACCCTTTATTAACTCCAATGCTATAGCACGTGTCAGGTTAGTCATTCATGAAAAACGCCACATGCCATCAAATCCTTGTGGATGTATAAGCAAAGGGAGAGAAAGAAGGAAGGACTGTGGCTATTTTGCCTGATTTTGTCCCAGGCATGAACCAGAAATGCAGTGAGAGTTTAGCAAGTTAAGGTTAAGGTCAAGGGTTAAGTCTGTGCACTGCCCAAACTGGCAGCACCACACTTCCACATACTGTTGTGATGGAAAAGACAGGTGAATAAATTAGACATTTGAGACAAAGTTGCATGTTTGCTCTACCTTGGGCCAAGGTCTAGGAAGAAGTTACAATTAATCTGCACCAGAAAGAATGGTGTCATGAGAAAAAATAGTTGGGTTTGTGGTAAAATTAGGTTGGTTTGAGCCTGTGCATGTAGGAGCCTTTGGGTCCTACAGATCTGTTCCCTTCCTGGATTCTGACTGGAGTCATTTGGAATGCTGCCTTGTGTATTTGCATACCATGCATAGTGTTTGCTCTTCATAAATCTCAGCTCTGCTGCTGAAGGTGTCAGATCCTGGGAAATGGCAGAAGCTGAAGATCCTAGTGGCCTGTGTATTTGACTTGGGGGCCAGAGCAGCAGAGCGGTCTGGGCTACTCTCCTGGTTCTGCCTATCTCTTAGAGGGCTCAGACACTCCCAGGGGAACACACAGAACTGCAGCTCAGTCTTCCCTTTTGTACTCTTTTCTGGAGTATTCCTGTGGGTCCCATTAGCCCCATCTTGTTTTTTTCTTCCTTCTACACCCAAAGTCAGTCATTCTCCAATGGTCTGACTTACTTTTTCTCTCTACTTCTTTTTGATCATCTAAAACAACTATTCATGATTTAATTCAACTAAATTAACATCTATGATCCTTGTCATGAAATTAAGCTCCTGTATAAATAGGAAAATCCACTTGGATATATCCTGCTCCAAATCAAACCTGACAAAAATGGAGGCCATCTTCTTCTCTCCCAAATGTGCACTCACTCCTACACTGCTTCTTTTGGAGAATGTCATCACCGCCGACTTTCAGTCACCTTAACTCAGGTATCAGTCACCTTTGACTCCTCCCTCCCCTTTTCCCATCACATCTAGCTGTTTTCCTTGTTCTTCTAATTCTTCTCCTTGGCTCCTATTCATTTTCTTCCCTGTCTTGCTCTAGTTGAGGAAGTCCAAGCCCCTTAGTCACTCTAGGTAGAACCACAAAGAAAACATTCAAACGCCCTTGCCTTTAGTCAAGGTTGTTCTTATCCAAGTTACTTTATATGCAATGCTATTGATACTGCCAGTTACCAGTGATGAGTGCTGCTCCTCCACATGTTGAAGTTGGAACATTAGAGAAGCACACCAAGGCAAGCACTTAAGCAGGGTTTATTTAAAAGAGATAACACAGACTTCTCCCGGGAAGAAGAAGGGGGCCATAGCTGGTATCCTGGTATCCCAAGAAGCACACATGTTTTGCCTTTTTATATGTCTTAGCCTTCCTTTGTTTTCCTGCTCTCTTCCCCTTATCTCTCTTCTTCCTGTGTACGTGACTAGGCCCAGGAGATGCTCAGTGGGTTGGTCAAAAGGTGAAAAGCCACTGAACGATCTGGGCAGGAAGGGGGCATAATTAACAACTCCCTGGGACAGGTTATCTTAGCAACAGGTTGGAGGAGGGGCAAGTTATCCTGATAAGGGTGGAGGAAGAGCTCTGAAGGCATTAGCATTTCAATCCCTCTCCAACTTCCCAGACCCAAATTGACCCAAATTGACCTCCTTGATCTGACCTGACTCGATGATTTACCTATCCACACTGGCTGTCTGTCTAATTCTGGCTTTGCTATTAGTAACCTTCTCACTATACCAAAAGGCTGGTAGGATGTTCCTGCTTAAAAAACAAAAAAACAACAAAACAAAACAAAACAAAAACGTAGATTGAATGAAGAAGGAAAGGAGAGAGAAGTAGAGGAACAGGGAGGCAGGTATAGGGTGAGAGAGCTTCAGTTCCAGCTCCCTCCTACCCCTGCATCAGCCAAATACTAATATCCTGCCATTCTTCCACCTTTCCTCCTCTGCACCTCTTCCCAGTCCCTCTTCCATGTTGATAGTAGCTTTCATACCACCACAATCCCATCCTATTCTAAAGGTCTTCTTTTCCTGCAGCCAACATTGACTTTCCTTGCTGGAGGCAATTTCTCCCCTTCACTGTGGTAAAAAAGCACTTTGTTTTTAACTTTGTTATGACACTCTTAACTTTGGCCTTTGCATTTTGGATATTGCCTGTATTTATTCTCAAGAATTTTAAATTATCTGAGAATTGAAACCAAAATCTTTTAAATTTCTGCATTCACTCAAACACAATGTATTGGAGGCAAAAAAAAAAAAATAGATAAATGTTGAATTTTCAAATTGAATGTCAAGTCTATTTAAATAATTTTGGTGAAAATGAAGGGAAAGAAAATTCTAAGTATTTTTGATTTAAAAAACACTTTCCATTTGTAGCTTGTTTCCTTACATATTTCTGAAGAGCATAGCTGAGAATGCCCTTAGCCCAAATTATGTCAATTGTGTAATTCTATTCAGATACAGATTCCTTCGGGGTATTTTGACACAACTTACTTAGGAAGGCATCTGATTGCACATTGCCTAAGTCTACTGCCTCCCACTAGGAATAAAATCATGTCCTTACACTGAACAGCTTGCTCTAAGAAAACAATGGCAAAATTCCAGACCTTCATTTTATTGGAATTTTAATACCCTTACAGTGAACAGCGTCCATACAATAATCTAATTAAAGCAGATATAGGAATGTGTCTGTGTCTCCATAAACCAGATTCAATTGGGTTTTTATTATTATTAATGCTTAAGTCTCCAATAGCTGCATACATTTGTACCAGCCAAAGTTTTTCTTGAAGAAAATCTTTCAAGGAATTTTTATTGTGTTACGTAATCTATTTAATTGACTAAATAATTTTTAAAAAAATCATTTTGTGGCCTTTGCAAAGTATGTGGTTAATGAGTGCTTTTAATAGTTTCAAAAGTTATTTTTTAGTATTTTATTAATAATAGGATTATAAAATATATTTTACTAAACTTAGTATACATAAAGACAACTTTGACCTTCTTCCAATTCCATATTATGCACTATTTTTTTAACCAAAAATAGTGTATATTAAAGAGAGAATATGTAGACAAAATTTACCCTGTGGAGCGTGACTTGACAATCAAGTATATAATACAGTGTAGACTTAAATTTAACTACATATTATGAGTCTATAAACAGATGATATTACTCTCATGAAGTTACATTTTGAATTTTCTTAATTCGTCTCTTAAAATTCCAGGCTCTTCTTCTCTCCCTGCCCCATCATGTACACATACAGAATTTATGACTGGGTTAAAAATCAGTTGTCCCTATGTGTATGTGGGCCTATATATTAACTCTCCTTTCTATTCCTCTGATCTGTTTTTTTGTTTTTGTTTTTTTTTGGTATTATTTTTAGTTGTAGATGGATGCAACATCTTTATTTTATTTATTTTTATGTGGTTCTGAGGATCAAACCCAGTGCTTCATGCATGCGAGGTAAGCGCACTACCACTGAGTTACACAATCCCAGTCCCTGATCTGTTTATCTTAATGCCACCATCTTACTGTCTCAGTTAATGAGATTAATGTAGCTTTACTAATGAGACTATAACACAGATATTGTTTAGTCTTTCGATATGTTTTTTTCATTTTCAAAGTTGTTTTGCCTATTCAGGATTATTTGTGCTTCTATATGATATTTAGAATCAGCTTGTCGAACTCTAGGTAAAAGCCTGCTGGGATTTTGATTTAGATTATCCTGAAACTTGGTCCATCTGGTGTGCACTAATGTCTTACCAATATAAAGTCTATATATTTATATATGTATATATCTATATATATATTCATTAATTTAGATATTCTTCAATTTCTCTCACCAAACTTGATTAATTTTCTTTTAAATTTGCTTCTTAATTTTAGGTTTTTTAGTTCACTTTTTGTAGATAATTTAACTCATGCACATAATTGTCTGCCATTGATGGCCTTCCAGGATGATCAGCTGAAATACAATTGATATACACTCCCGAAAAGGACAAGGTAGCTGTTACAATATTGAAATAATTCCTTATCATTGACAAACTCTCTGAAGAATATTTCTTTGCTCTTGAACTCTGGCCCCTTCCTGGGAGCTCTAGGACCCAACCATAATTCATCTGCTAAATAGTTAACTTGTGATCCCTCTAGCATTTTGCTCCAATACAAAAGCAGTCTCTTCTGATTAATGGATGCATTTACTATGAGCATTTTTTTCTAAGTTTTATATTACTCTGCCCTCCCAAATCTTAACACTGAAAATTTGAAGCATTTTCTGTCAATTTGGAAGTCCCCGCTGGTGCTACACACATGGTACAGAAGGCTGCCCCCTCCCCACTTTTCTTTGTTTCCTCATAGAATCACGGGAAAGCGGCACCTTGCCGGTGATACCATAATCTACAGGGGCAGCTGTGCTTATCCTGGTTCAAATCGAGGAGCTTATGAACCTCTCTAGCTACCTGCTCCTTCCTAAAGCCTATTTAATCTCTCAACATTTACAGGATAATTATAGCTTCTCTTCCAAGACATATCTGTAGACTTTCAAGCTCGCCCTGTTACTGTTCAAATCCATTTCCTAGTATCTACCTGAGGATTAAGCTATTTTAGCCCCCAATTCGACAAGTTCTTTCTGTGATTAGTCCAGCCACATTATCCAATGATTCTCAATCATGATCATTTGCTTCCTTTGTGATTAGCCTCTTTCCTCTGGAAGTACACTCACTCACACTTAGAGTTTATCCTCTGGGAACCAGCCTTCTGCCTGGCTATCTAAATTTTTTCCTCCCTCCAAACACTGGTTTATTTTGGAATATCCCATATTGTCCATTTGGAATAGAAAAATTTTATATTATAAACATTCCTTGCTGCTTTTAATAAGATTTTTTAAAAATAATATTGCCACCATATTATATTTTTCTTTGAAATCTTTTATCTAACTTGTAATTTTAATGAATTGAATCATCTAGTACTAATTGAGTATATTGCTAGATGAATAAAGTAGCTGTGGACAACTGATTTTCAGTGTTTGTTGCATTTTTAGATTTTCTAAAACTTGGCAATATTTATTTCCCAATATTATGATTTCCTAAATATTCTTTGATTGCTTTGTGATTAAAATTTATCTTGTTTTCTGAATTGATAAGACTGGGAATAATGTGCTCTGAATACTTAGAGGCTCCCAAGTATGTCAGAGCAATCAAAGGGATACAACTGTGCTGAGTTTCAAAAGCAACATTGTACATGGTCATTTGAAGCCTACAGTTCATTTGACATTGGGCTGTATTCGCACATTGTTTGTTTTGTGTGCATAACACTGCAGGTGATCTATTGGACTGATTTGACACCTCTCTTCAGAATCTTTTAAGTATTATTCTGTGGAAACACCTTTGATGTGTTCTGAGGAAAACAGGCCAGTTAGTGATAAATGAAACAGCTCAGGAGAGGGAGCCAGAACATTTACCTACACTTAACAGAATAAAAAGGGAAGCAAAACATAATTTCAGTAGAGATATTACATCTTAAAAATTTAGGTGGTCCTTTCAAAAAAAAGATTTTGAGCTTCCTGAATAAGGTAATTTTACCATGGGTTTTTAGTGATACAAAATCACCAATTTCTTTTTATCTGTAGGTATATCCCAATCCTCAATAAAATGAACATTTTATAATGTCTTGAGTTTTCTATTAATAGTATGAACAAATTATATTTTTCCTTTTCAGTTACTCTATTCATCTTTACCTCACATATTCTTATACACAACTTAGGAATTCTCCTTAACAATGTGTATATTCTCAGACTTTCTTTTCCAGTGAGATAATAGATTGAGACTTTTTATTTTTTTTTTCAATCACAATACCTAGAAGTGCCTTTGTAAAGAATAAGAATCTTCAGGGTCCAGAAATGAGGAGGGAGTTGAAGATCAGAGTGTCTTCTGAGTGATGTCTCCTCAAGCCTTAATGAACTGCGATCTTTTATTTTTATGCATGTAGGACACAGTCCTGAGCCCAGATGAGGAAGGAGAGTGTTCCAACCTCAGAGGAAGGCACGGCTTTCAGAAAGTTTAAATCTTTTTAGAGGACAGGAAACTCTAAAGAAAGAGAAAGCTAGGTTTTCTCTGCCTAAGGTCAGGCTAAAATAACAACGAAGTCACGCTTGAGAAATGAAGACTCGTCATCTGGGACTTGCAGGATTGACCTCTGCTTTTCTAGTATTTCTGTAGTCTTGGTTGCCTTATTCACTGAAATTTCCAAAAGAAGAAAACTCGACATTATACTGAAAGAACATACTCTCAACACAGGATGTCCCTAGTGGAAGGGGACAGGAGAAGAAGAAAATTCTAAGAAGGACAAATGAATAATAATAATAAAAAAAAAATACACAAAAGAGGCTGAAGTCACAACAAACCAGAAAATCAAGTGTTAGAAACTTAAGATGATAAAAAAAAAAAATCTGTAATGTAACAAGTGTACATATATGTGATTCAAAGCCCAAGAGCTACACTCGGTATTAGTCAATGCCATTAATGCTAGCTACAATATGGAACACCTGCCAAACCTCAGTAATTTAATGCAACAAGGATATTTATCAGTCATAACAGAGTCTGAAGGAGGATGTACAGTGGTGGCTTTACATTTGCCTGAACAGGGTTCCTGGCTTTTTCCATCTGTGGTGTAGCCATTTTCCAAGGTGTCTTCATAGCATACAGCCAGCATCAAGCAGGGAGAGAGTGACAGAATGTCTGACAACCCTGAAGGAGGGAGGCAGCACATCTATCCACCTCCTATTTGCCAACACATCATTACATGTTATCAGCCAAACTGTAAAGGAAATAGAAACAGGATTAGTGAGCATCTGGTCAATCTCTACCTACATACCAAAATTTGAAGCGATTTTAATTAGGAATTGTAAAAGTAAAGGAGTAAAAGACATTCCTTCTTTTATTTCATATAAATGGCAGACAGATTTCCTGGTTTGTTCAGGCGCCATTCTACTTGCTAAAGATAAAGGAAATTGATGAAAACTCCAAAGTTCCTACCACAGTGAAATCCACAGATCCTTCCCAAGGAGACACAAAATAAGCTCATGAACAAAAGATTCGAGAAAAAGTTGTCGGGCGCCATAAAACTGAAGCAATAGGAAAGGATAAGAGAGGAGCACATTGCTGTAACATTCAGGAAAGTCCTTCCCCTAGCCCTCGCCTTCTAAGAGAGAGGATTCAAGTGTCTTGTTGCTAAATCCAACATCTGTTCTTATTTCCCATTTCTTGATTGATTAGCAGCATTTGGATCTGTTACTTCTTTCCTCATTTCTAAAAATTCCTGCTTCACTTGGTTTCCAAGCCATCACCTTTTGCTATGCCTTACCTCCCTCACCATACGAATTTCCTGTTGCTGTTGTAACAAAATACAACAAGCTCAATGGCTTAAAATCACACACATTTGTTGCCTCCAAATTCTGAAGGTTAGAAATCCAAAGTGAGTCTCCCTGAGCTAGCATCAAGGTTTCAGAAGTGCCGCATTCCTTCCTGGAGGTTCAAGAAGAGAGTTCCTTTCTTATCTTTTCTAGCACGTAGAACATGCTGGCATGCCTCAACTTGTGACCATCTTTTTTCACCTCCACAACCAGCAATTTTGCTTTGGACCATTCTTCAGAAGTCACTTGCCCCCCTGACCTCTTCTGTCTCCTTATTCCACATTTTAGGATCTTTGAGGTGATATTGCACCCATCGGGATACTCCAGAATAACCTCCTTTATCTCAAGATACTTAATAACACCTATAAACTCCCTTTTGCCATGGAAGTTCATGAATCTTAGGGTCCAGGGACTAGGAGGTATATATATTTTGGGGGGATCATTACTCACTGACTGCTTTTTCCCTTGATTTTCTTAGTTGTTTCCTCTTATATTTCTGATATTTAAATACAGAGTGCCAAGGCAGATACACAGGTGTGGAAATTGCTAACGTATTGAAACATTGTTCGATTAAATGATAAGTAGCCTTAACATTCACCTTTCCAATAACTCTAAGCCCCAGACATTTCCTATAGGAGCTCTCTCCCTACCTTCAGCGTCTCCCCTCCCCCTTCCTCACCCTATGCTGATTGACTGCAGCCTGACACGGAGTGATACCCCATTGGCTGTAACCTCAGGGCCATGATTGGTCCGAAGACCATATATAGGCTGTTACACTTCCTGAAATAAATGGTTCTGCTTCTCCCTCCGGCAGAGCAGTTTTACCTAGCCTCGTTATCTGGGTGAGTGACTCAGAGGACCGTCCACCCATACTCTCTTCCCGTGGGACCCCATACCGCCCTTCCTAAGAGCCCCATGCCCTCCTTTCTGGGGACCCCAGCTTGTTGGCAGACCCACACGAGGCACGACACAAACAAGTTTCCACCTCTTGTCCTGGGTCCTTGAGGTCTTTACATTCCTATTTCTTGCCTTCTCTGCAGTCACCACCTGATCTAGATCACCATGAGTTCTACTTGTCTCAAAACCTTCTGAGCAGTCTTCCTTGTCTCAAGAATAGTGCTCAAAATTTAGTCATATCGGTCCCCTTTCTCAACCCCCTTTGGCCACCTGTCTTGCTCGTCCCTATTTCAGATAACATGTACCAGCTTCACATTTCCTGTTGCTCTCTGGAGTCATGTCCCTTCACTTCCCTTTCCAGTCACCTTTCAGCCATATTGGTATCCAAATTATTTTTAAAATAAACCAGAGTGCTCTTTGCTTCTGGAAGACTCTTCTGTGATTTATACTTGCTGTTTCCTGCATCTAGGACATTCTTCCTATAGATAGCCACATGACTTGATCCATCACTTACTTTAACTATTTACTTAAATATTACCTTTTTATAGGGTAGTGTCTTTGTTATTTTTTTTTTCAACTGCTTATCTCAGGATCTGAAGCAGCATTTTAGCCTTATGAGTAGGCTAAGAAAGATTTCTATTTTTGATTTTAAATTAACAATAGCAAACAAAAATAGGTTTAGAGAAATGAAAACTGCAAGATACTAATGGTGAGAATAGAAAACAGATCCACCTGTAATCCCAGCACTTCAGGAGGCTGAGACAGGAGAATCGTGAGTTCAAAGCCAGCCTCAGCAATGGCGAGGCATTAAGCAACTCGGTGAGACCCTGTCTCTAAATAAAACACAAAATAGGGATGGGGATGTGGCTCAGTGGTTGAGTACCCCAGTACCAAAAAAAGAAAGAAAGAAAGAAAGAAATGAAAACAGGTCCAATTTTTCTGTAGAATATTAGCCAAAATATTATCATAAGCCTTGAATATACATGCACAATAAAATACCTTGTACCTTTGGTACAGTAAAATACCTCATTAAAGTTCATCCTAAGGAAATCATTAAGACTGTATGTAAAGATTTAACAAGGACAATTACCTTGTTATAATAATATACTGATAAGTAGAAGAAATCAGCCTATAAATAGAAAATGAAGAATGATTTTAATTTGGAATAAAAATATGTATCCTACATGTTGGTCTGAAAGGATAGATAGTAGTTATTAAAAGTGGTGTCTAGAGTAGTGTGAGTATGTTTTTATTCACCTGATTTGTATTTTATAGTTTTCTTTTAAAATAATGATCACATAGTACTTTTACAATGGGAGAAATCAACATTATATTTGAACTGATATTTCAAAAGTTTTTACTCCTTATTTCTGCAAGGCTACAAGAAAAAAGTTGTTACTATTATTGAATAAAGGATTTTTTGAAGTGTGAATTATATTTAAATATCCTTAGATGCTTAGGATAATATACAAGGTTCTACTCATATCTGGTTTTGAGTGTCTTGCATTAACAAACAGGAACTCATGCTCAAAATTTGCTTCTAGAATAATCTCTTTGAGGTCATTTCAGTTGTAGAATCCTGACATATAGAAGCTGTCTGATTGACAAATGTATTTAATATATTCTGCTGACAAGATAATTAAGTGTATGTCATGCAATTAGTTCAATATTTTTATCTTGGAGATTTTAATTAAAACTAATCACCTCCCCCCCCCCCCCTTTAGGCCGTACTCTTTTGGCAGCAATGTACTATCCACTTCTGGTGAACAAAAGAAGGGGAAATTCCCAATCTGGCCAGAATGGAGTGAAAGTGACATCAATGCAGAAAAGTGGGACGCTGGCAAAGGTGGAAAAGAAAAGGACAAGACAGGGAAAAGCCCTGTACTTGTAAGTAGACTTAACTGTGACTAGATCCCATTTTGTTTTTTAATTTTATAATGGAATAAGTTCTGTTGACAGGAAAGTGTCTTCATTCTTCTTCTCCACAGTCTCTATTCCAAAGGGAAATTTTGTCTTTGTGTACCTGGCCTCCCCTATCGCCTTATCTTTCCAAACCTTAGTCTTGAGCTTAGGTGAATTGCATTTGGGTAAATGGGAGGCGTGAGATATGATCAGAGTCCTAATGATATACAGGGGAATTAAGAGGGAGAGAACAGTCTAGGCAACAGAACAAGAAACCAGGTATCTGGAGAAGGTGGTTTAAATAATGAGAATCTGCAGCACAGCTGCTGCTCTCTCAAGATTTTTTGGAAAGATGGTTTTAAAGAGATATTATGGTGAAGTAAGAACTGGATAAGAACTCAGAATCCCCTCCTGCTATGTGAATCTAAGCCGTTTTATTATTTGTTTACTTTTAGTATTACAAGCGTGATGTGTTCCTGAGATTGGAGCGATGTGAAGTTTCTCCATTTTCCAACCCTATAAATTTAGGTTCTTTTTGTCTATTTAAAAATTTATATTCAATTATGAAAGATTTCTGTAGGTCTGGGTTACATCTCAAATATGACTTGGTTATTAGATGAGGCAATTCATTAAAAAATATCTGTAGAAGAAAATAAAAATTTCAAAACACAAACAAAATTGCCAACATAGCTAGATTGAGCTATCATATCTTCATTTGCATATATAATTCTAAAGTAGTCAATATTAGCATTTAAATTTTATTCAGAAAATGTAGAATCACAAACTGCATGATTCATATCAGTGATTTATTTTCACAAAGGATATTTATTAAAAGTGTCTAATTACTGGCTCTATTAGCACCTGCAGAACAGTTTCCAAATTAGCAATTTATGTAAAAATGCATTCTTTATACCATATCTAAAGTCATTGTGGAACTTTTAGCAGCAAAGGGTCTTTGAACTTCTCAATTCAAATGTTAACTTTTCTATGTATTTTTAGCATCCATTCACAACTTAGGAGGATCATGTGTGTTTGTGTGTCAGTGTTGGCTAGCTACAGTGCATGTGTAGCTTTCAGAATTTACATCATAGAGAGCAGATTGTGAAAATCCTCACTTGGCAATTGTGCTCTGGAAAAGACCTCCTGGAAAAGACCTAACAATGAGTCTCACTCCAAAGTGCAGAGAAACAACATGAAGCGGGCAGCAGGGACAAGCAGTGTCTGAAAACTTTGACATAGGATATAAAAATAACTTGTCTCCATCCGATGGCTTGTAGAGCTCTAGAAGGTTGAGTGTTGAGTTCTGGGATTTAATAGTGTTTTTAAAGTAAGGACAAGGCTTTTAGAACACTTTTCGGGGGGGGGGCATAAAAAATGGAGCAGTAGAAAGTATGCTGAAAACTTGATACCTGTTTGGTTTGGAGGCAACATATACAAATCAGGGGGCTGAACATCAGACCCCAAAGTAGGTACTATGTTGCTTTACCATTTCCAAGACTAGATGTTAACTGGATCAAATTCATCTTGTACTCTACCTGCCAAAAGGAAACAAAATCCTCCTCTCTCAAACAATGTATCATTACCTAGAGACTATATTCATTTTTATATCTAGTATGTATCATTCAATCAAAAATTACCAGGCATGAAGGAAAAAGAACCAAGTGGCTGAAAATCAACAGGAAAAATCAGATAATAGAAACTGATCCACAGGTGGCTTTGATTGCCAGAGAGGTACTTTAAAATAACTAAATTAATATTTGTAAGAAAAAAGGAAACCAATCAAAGTGAGGGAAACCCAGGAGTCTGCAACTGCTCTGGGAAACCTCAGTCAGTTTTTCTAGGACTCTTTCATTGGATATTTTGGCTAGATGTTTAAGTGTCCTAATCTTTCTTCAAATTTGCCCTGTGTCTTAAAGGTGGCAATAAGCCACATGTGCCAGATAAACGTGTTTTTATATTGTCTAACAACCAGTCAGTGCTTTCAAATATAATCCATTTCTTAGTCACACCAGTCTTAGAGTAAAAACATGATTACTAAGAAAATCACAAAACAGTTCATTTGTCCCTGTCCTTATTAGGGGAAATACAGCTGCCCTTTCTTCCCATGCTGATATACCTCAAGTACCTTAACTGAGCAACAGGGAGTCCATCTTGGCCCCTGCAGCCATCTCAGACTTTCTGTGCCTTTTTCTATTTCTGAGAACTGGTGCTGTACATTGGTTCTCGGAGATGAAGAACACAAAAAGCCCTGTCAGCCCCCACCAGACTAGAAGAAAACAGGATATGGGCTACCTAGGCTGATCCCTGCTAACAGAAAGAGATTTTGTTTCTGTACCAGGGCTTGCTTGCCTTGGCTGGAATATTGTAACGGAATGTAACCAAAGACCCCACCTGCATCCCACGTGTTTGTGGGTTTTCCCTTTAAATACTTGTGGAAAAACTTCTTCCCTGTGTCATTTCTTAGCACACCTCTTTGGGTGGCTGGAGTAGCATCCACTGGCCAGTGCAATAAAGGCTTCTTTGGCTTTACATGAATGGTCTGGATGAGTTTCTGATCGTGTTTGGGTACAACATTATTCTTAATTCTAGCACTTTTCATGTTGTTTCTTCTAAGGATCTATTTCCCCCAGTACCTTCTGAGCTCTGAGAACTTTTACATAGTAGCTACCTGAAATATTCCTAACTTACTAGACTGCTAGGATTTGAGAATTGACATATGAGTATCTTTCTTTTTCCAGAGATAAGAATTCAAAAAATTAATGAATTAATTGCATTGTTGGACATTTATCCCAGATAAATAGAAATTTAAGTTCACAAAAATCTGTCATCTGCACATGAATGTTTATAGTAACTTTATTGATGGTAGCCAATAAACAGCCTAGATGACCTTTACATGGTAAACAAATATCTATGCAAATATATTAGAATATACAAACAAGAATAAACTATTAATGCAGGCAACAATTCTAATCAATCTGTACGTAATTGTAATGAGAAGGGGAACAAGCCAATCCAAAAGATTTCGTGCTCTATGAGTCCATCTATATAACAATGGGGAAAAATGTTTTCCAGTTATTAAGGATGAAGCATAGGATGGGAAGTGGGAAGGTGGGTGTAGCTTTAAAAGGCCTAGAAAGGATCCTTGTGGCAATGAAGCTGCTCTGGACTTGACTGTGTCAAGGTCAATGTCCTGGTTATGATATTATACTATAGAATTCTGTGAGATGTTACTATTAAAGAAATTGGATGAAGAGAATGCAGGAACTCTTTGTATTACTTCACACCGCTGCATTCTATATAAGATATATGTCAAAGGAACAAGATTAATTATAATAATTGATAATCAAAAGTCAAGTCAAAGCTTCGAGTTTCATATAATCTTATTTATGTTCCCAGTAGCTGACAATTAAGTAAACATTTCCAGTCCTTCTCAAGTAAAATCAAAATGTTTTCAGTGGAAAGCTTGGCCATATCTGGCTCATTCAAAATAATTTTCCCACCATGTCTATTTTATATTCCAAAGCAGTTTGTGCTTGTTTGAGCTGCTGTCTCTTTGCTACTCAGTGATCAAGGTTCTGTTAATGAAACACAGAATTGTTAAATCCTCTAAGTACTCCATGAACAAGCTCTGAGAACAAATTACTTTATATATCCTTAATTGTTGATCAAATCTATTTATTTGTTTTTATCAAGATTGAGTTGTTTTTATTTTAATGAAACTTCATGGAAGAAAAACTTCATTTATATTTTTATATAGCATTTTTTTGAAGACCCTGAAGGAAAGATTGAATTACCACCATCACTGAAAATTTATTCCTGGAAACGTCCACAAGATTTTATAGTGAGCCGGGTAAGAAGTATTTTTACTCTTAAACAAAATACTTATTAACTACAGGAATACAATATCCAAGTGATAAAAAAAATTGTTTGATTAAAACAACTTAGGGGAATTTTTCCTGTGGCATAGAATAAGAAAAAAAATAATTGTGGGATTTAAATTAGAAATCAATGTTTATCATTATAGTTTAATATGTTTTTATATTGATTTCTAAGAAATTACTTGAGAGGCAGAAGTTTTCTACTTCACTCCAAAATGACAAGTGATCACTTAAATGTTATGCGAAGTTATTCCTTAATTTCTGATGCACAGATTTTCTTCTTTCTGTTGCTTAGCACAAATTCACATGGCATGGAGGTCTGCTTCCTCTAGAGTTAATTAGCATTAATTTTCCAGTCCACAGGGCTGGCACTTGGAGTCCTCTATTGCAGGGATTTTGAAAGCATTTTCCAAAGGCCGCTTCATTTCTGGACTCTGTGCTTACCACTTGAATCATATTGATTGGGACATCATCTGAGAAACCTTCATTTTAAGCGGCACTTAGATTCTTTAAAACTTCAGACACACTAGTCTAACTTCTTAATAGCTATGTTTGTTTGAGTGTATTTTTTTGTTTCCAGGGTTTAATTATCACAAATGTCTTTTTTCCTTGTGGAATCTCGTATTATTTTCATTTAATGCATAGAAAACCAGTAGGTAAATTATTCAGCCCTAATCAAATGGTTGTAATGGAGCTGATTCTGTACATTTTCAGAATCTATTGAATCTCTGTCTCTACACAAAGCAATTTTATTCCTAAAAGTACCATTCTCCACCAACATTGATACTAATGCAGTATCATTTATCCACCATACTAGTTGACAAAACTAGATATACCCAAATTAAAAAATCATTAAAACAAGAAAATAAAAAGACACATCCAAGCCCATCGAAATGTTTTATGCCTTGTAAGACATTTTAAATGAAACAAGTCAAATATACACAAAGCATGCTTTTAAATCCATTTTAACATTAGATAATACTGATACAAAGAATATAAATTCTGTGATTCAATATAATATAGTTGATAGCGACATTAATAGTATTTTACAGGCATGGTGGGACATGCCTGTAATCCCAGTGGCTTGGGAGGCTGAGGCAGGAGGATTGTGAGCTCAAAGCCAGCCTCAGCAAAAAGTAAGGTGCTAAGCAACTCAGTGAGACCCTGTCTCTAAATAAAAATACAAAATAGGGCTCAGTGTTCAAGTGCCCCTGAGTTCAATCCCTCGTACCCCGCCAAATAGTATATTAATAATATTAACAATTATATATTATATAATATAATATATATTCATGACTTACTTTTTGTACAAATAAAATATGTGAATTTTATGAAGTGAGAATTTTATGAATTTGAACAAGTAGAAAAGTTTTGTGAAAGATCTCTTTCTCTTTTTAGTATATTTTAGTTCTGAGAGACACATTGGTAATGAAAATAAAAACACTCGTTGTGAATGGTGCTTCTGCCACTTTATCACAATGCTGCTATCCACTCTGTATCTGTCTAAGTGGACTCCCTCTGCACAGACTCCTCTTGATCCATCAGGCGGGAATGTGGGCCAGATCAGCTGGAAATGAAAGTCTGGCTAAATAGGAAAGTTTTAGAATAGGGGCTTTCAAGCTTCATTGTCTGTATCCACAGTGACAACTACCTTTTACTTTTTACATTGCTGCTCATTAAATGTACCTACATAAAGTTGAAACAAAAATTTCACAAAGCAGTAACAATCTTCTTATATAAGGTATACTCTATTTTATCCTCTCTCTCCTTCTGCAATTCTGTTCCCCTAAGCTGATTTCATGAATCACTAAATAATTGCAACCCACATTTTAAAAAATAGAGAACATACCACAGAACTCTCTAAGCAAAAGACAAAACAAAGGACATGATTGAAGTCAGAAGTTATGTTATTAAGATCTTTAAATCCCTGCTTTAAGGTAACAGGGTTGACAAGGGTCATTCCAACCAAGAGAATTAATTAGTAAGCTAAGATCACAGAGTGACTGATCAGATCTACTTATTTTTTAGCACTAGAAGTCAGTGACCCAGACCCTTGAACACTGATCATGTTGAGCACTGAGATATCTTGACTTCTCTTGTCCCAGTACAGGTGGAGGGACTAGAAATGCTGGAATGCCATTTAATATTTTGCCTTAATATTTGTTATCTTTTATGAAGTTAGTGCCCATTTTTAGTTTGTTGGCAGGTCACTATTTTATGTCTAATGCTTCAAAATTTAAGTATCTAATATCTGTAATCAATTTCACTGCACGTTGGTGCTTGCTGGCAAGTATAGGTATTTTAGGAGCATTCCAGCAGTCAGTCAAATCACAGTAAACTATGTTTATGATTTATTAGTAGAAGAATCAATGAGGTCTTCAAAATAGGTTTAGGTAAATTTTTCTCAAACATAAAAAATTATTTTATTGACTTTTTAAGATGCTAGTTGCACAGATGATTGAAGATAAAAGATCACATTACCTTGCATAAAAGTCTGATTCTGTAATCAAAAACATTTGCATGTTAATTTGTTGCATTAAATATATAAGCTTTAATGTGAATTATAACTCATTCAAAATGTTATAATATTTCCCTATTTTATTGTTTCGTTAGTTACCCCAATTAAATAATGACCATCAAATTTATTTTAAAATGTGTTAGAATTTAAAGTTGGATAAGATTTTAAAAAGCTGTCACAGCTAATATTTTTTCATCCAAGATGAAGATATTTTTCCAGCTACCAGATGTTAACTAAGCTTCAGGTCTAACTTGAGTGGTTAATTTAAATTTCAAATCACTTTTTAAACTCTGTGCGTATGCATGCTAGGTTTATCTGCATATATAATGTAATATTTTATTTGTATATTAAAATACTCTATTTTTAGTCAGTGTTACATTGAATTAATGTCACTTAAAGCTCTGAGGATTATCTTAGGGAATAAAGTGCTTATTTGTGTTTTTTCTTATTTCTTTGAGAGAAATGAAATCAGTTTATCCTATTTCATTAGGTTGTGTTTCCTTTGTGGTTTTTTTATGCATGTATTTTTTATTTCAGATGCCAGTAGTTGTGAAAAATGAAATCACGTTTGACTTGTTTTCAGCAAATGAGCATTTACTCTGCAGTGAGGTATGTAGGGAAGCACTGTCTGAGGTCTCCTTGCAGAAGATCTTCCAGAAAGCCGATTCCAGTTCTCCTTTTCCCACCTTTCAATTTCGGTATAACTGAGAATTGGTTTTATTTTTTCAACTTTTTAAAAGTGTACTTCAAAGTATACTTAGCTATAACTAACAATTAAAAATCATATGTCTTTATGGTATACAATTTGATAATTTGATATACATATACAATATAGAATATCCATCATCAAGAAAATCAATATAGCCATCATCCCACATGTTATTGTGTGTATTGAGAACAAGTAAAGTCTACTATCTTATCTCACTTATTTGTAAAAACCATTAGGTTTTCAGATGAATTCAGTCTCTCTCTCACTTTCATACACACACCCAGCTGAATCAAAGTTAATGTCAAATGGAGGTCTGTTTTATTAGATACTAGTTTGTATTGTGACTGTATTTCCTGAAAACACAAACAAGACCTATGATTTTATTTGGAAGGTGAAATATCAAAATGTGGAATGAATTTTAATATCCCTATTTGAAGTAATTTTTTTTTTACTGTATTTCCCTTTAAATTACAGTAGCTACCATTGAAAAATAGCCAAATAACATGGATGTTGTTTGTTTCTAGCTGATGAGGTGGATTATCAGTGAAATCTATGCAGTGTGGAAGATATTCAATGGAGGTATTTTGAGCAATTATTTTAAGGGAACTCCAGGGGAACCTCCTCTTCTCCTGTGGAAACCCTGGGAACACATATACTCGCTATGCAAGGCTGTGAAGGGTCATATGCCTTTGTTCAATAGCTATGGAAAGTATATTGTGAAACTTTTCTGGATGGTAAGTTTAAGTTCATGTGCATTAAAATTCATGACTCTTTCATGTCGAAATATATTTGTCAAAACAGAACATAAGGCTAAGAAAAAAATATTTAGTGCACTTTGGAAATCTCAGTCTGATCCAGTCATTTAGCCCATCTCTTCAGGTCTATCTCAGCTCTATAGGGCTAGGATTGTAGCAGTCAGAGTAAATCCACTGTCCCTCTGTTCCCTTCCTGGACTCATCCAATGTATCTCCTTTCACTGTTCTTCAACTTCTTGATGCTTTCCTACCTTCTCACCTTTTTCTTCTTGGAGGTGGATTTTCCTTACCTGTATTGTTACAGAATTTCTCCTTCCCCTTTCCTGTGTTCTCCTGAAGTATTGGCCTTTATGTCTTCATTGGAGTAAGGCAACCTTTCAAGGCCTCTCTTCATGACATTCAAAATTCTGACTTTCACAGCAGAATGCCATTTTTTCATAAAAGTATTCCATTATTTCCAATTTGGATCCCAAGCAAATCACAAAAAGTTCTTTGACATCATCCGGATAAAAACTGTATTGAGGAGCAGTAGGAAGAGGGTCAAAAGGGAGATCAGTTTTCTCTCTTCTTTCACTGTCAGTGATAATAATGATATGGAGGGCACATAGCATCTTATCAGGTGCTTTCCAAGTGAGCATCTTTTGGCTTCCTGAAAGAAGCAATTTAGCCTGTTCCTCTCTACTTGAAAGGAAGACTGATTGCTATCGGTGGTTATTTATCTGAATGTCTCTGTGCTTTCATTTGTCCTAGATAAACAGAGTAAAAAGAGACATTCACATAATTTTCCCCAGTTGCTATCAATATGTTTATATGAGAATGGGTTATAGCTCTTCTTTCTCATTGACCCTTATGCTTTCTAACACAATACAGTTGTAGAATTCAGGGATCCTTAAACTGGGTATGCAAAAATCTCCCAGCACCTACAGCACTTCTGGTACTTTATAAACTCCTGCCTCCCATGTCCCCCCTCTGACCTTCCAAGTCCCTCTGGTGGGAAGAGCCTGGATGCTGCTCTTTAAATCAACTCTCAGTGACATTTGTGTTTATTAAATTTGAGGAACAATGATTTCAAGGTATAAACTATGATAAATTCTGTTTCTATCAATTACTATCTCTCAAAAAGAAAATGCTATATTATTATTATACATGATTTTAGTAAAGCAAATTCAAAAATTATTAAAATGTTCAAAGCAGGAAAAGAGAATTCCTTTTAATTCTATCCTACTCAGACAATCAGTCAACAATTCACCTAAACCCTCCTGAATTTTCCTCTATTCTTGTAAACTTCCGTAAATGTATTATATGTAATTTATAGCAGTAGGTTCATATAATACTTATTGTTATGTAAACTATTCTTTTTTTAGCCATGGGCATTTCTATGCTGATATATTTTAATGTGTATTGTAATCCACTCTATGGATGTGTAAATAAATAAATGCATTTTGCTAAATTTATATAATTGATAGGTTTTAACCAGTGTTTTACCAATACAAACAAGGCTATAAAAGAACATCTTTATGTATATGTTTTGTCCATTTATATGGGTTTTTCGTTCTAGGATTTCTACATGTGGAATTATTTTGTTAAGAAAATGCAAATTGTTAGTTTTGATAAATATATTCAAGTTACTCTTGTATTTTATTTATAGATTGTGATTTGTCTACCATTTTATTATCTGCTTATGACTTTTTCTTATTTTTAAATTTACACTTATGAATTCTTTATCCATCTTTGTACACCATTCCTGAATGTTCTTTAGGATTCCATTTTGAATTGCCAATGTAATCATAGTCCTTTTAGTGTATCTCTTTGTACATTTTCTTTCTAGTGGTTGCGCTAAGAATTAAAATATGCATGCATAGCTTATCACATTCCATTAGTATTAACATTTTACTACGTAAGTTGGAATATAGATACCTTACCACCATTTTTGGCCCCTCTACACACGTCCCTTCTGATATAGTTTTCTTAAATGTGTCATACACAAGCATATTTAAATTAAATCTATACAATTTAATTTGTTATGCTTTAAGGAAGCAACAAATCAATGTGTAATATCAGCAGATCAAAAATATTACCATGAAAATAGCTATAGGTCTAGTCAAATCTTGTTTTAAAAAATTCATATAGTGCTAAATAGCCATCCCTGTGTACTTTTTAGATATCTTGAGATACAATTCACATACCACATAATTCATTCATTTAAATGTACTGTTCAGTAGTGTTTAATAATCAAAGCATTCTTTTTAAAAAATTTTTTTTAGTTGTAGATGGACACAATACCTTTATTTTTATTTATTTTTATGTGGTGCTGAGGATTGAACCCATTGCCTCACACATGGGAGGTAAGCACTCTACCACTGAGCCACATTCCCCAGCCCAAAGCATTCTTAACAGAAAAATGTTACCTTTGATAATCTGTGAGTAGGTGTCACTTGTTGAACTCATCTGGATTAACATCTCATGGTTGCTTAAAACTTTTCCTTTATAGGAATCCTGATCCCTAAGGGAACACCTATTGCTGCTTTTTTATTGTAGTAAAATAAACATAAAATAAAATTGAATGTTTTAGTTATTTAAGTGTGCAATTCAGCAGCATTAAGTATTTTCACAATGTTGTGAAATCATCACCACTGGCTATTTCCAGAAATTGCATCATCCCAAACAGAAATTCTCTACTCATTACAAATAATGTCCCATTCTGGTCCCTTACCCCAGCCACTAGCAACCTCTTTCTATCTGCATAAATTTGCCTTTTCTAGTTACTTAAATAAGTGTCACACAGTGTCTTCTTGGACCTTGCTTATTTCACTGTGAATTCTTATGGGCTAGTTCATTTGAAATTAGAAGTGAGGTGGCATACCTCTTTTTTTTTTTAGCAGAATACATTTTGATTCATTGTACACAAATGGAGCCCAAATTTCATCTCTCTGGTTGTACATAAGACAGAGTTATACCATATGTGCAGTCATTCATGTACTTAGGGCATTGTTGTCCATTTCATTCCACCATCTTTCCTGCCCCCATGTCCCCTCCCCTCTAGTCCCTCCACTTTGATCAAAGTTTCTCCATTCTTCCCATGCCCCCTCCCCCATTATGGATCAGCATCCATTTATCAGAGAGAAAATTTGGCCTTTGGTTTTTTGGGATTGGCTTACTTCGCTTAGCATGATGTTCTCCAACTCCATCCATTTACCTGCAAATGCCATAATTTTATTCTCTTTTAATGCTGAGTAATATTCCATTGTGTATGTATACCACAGTTTCTTTATCCATTCATCTATTGAAGGGCATCTAGGTTGGTTCCACAGTATAGCTATTGTGAATTGAGCTGCTATAAACACTGAAATGGCTGCATCACTGTAGTATGCTCTTTTTAAATCCTTATTGGTCAGTTCATTTGAAATTAGAAGGGAGCTGGCATACCCCTGCCTTTGACTCTGACTATTCCTACATAATTTCTTAAGGAAGAAAGAAAAAGATAAAACCAGTAAATAAAGCAACATGAAATTCAGGATGGTGTTACATTTTTAGAAAGTGTGCTTTATCCTGTCACTCCCAGGTACCCGAGAAAACCATACTTTCTTGAATCTTCATTCTCCTGTCATTTAATTTTTAGACTTTCAAGTTTTGCACTTCCCTTTCAGTCCCAGAGCACTTTGAGCATATTATATTCTACGTTGTTTGCATATGTGCCTTTCCCATTAGATAATAAGTAATTAATAGTAATTGACCACGTGTTATGCATACTTTGGGATTTACAATACTTGATACAACTGGGCAAAGTGTTTGCTGAGAAAGGAATGAGTTCATAATAAAATTTACCATGTAAAACTAAAATTTAAGAAAAGCTTTATGTTGAAAATAATGTTATCATTTTCTTTCATACTTTTGATTAGAAAGAAATATGCATATAGGCAAATATACACTGATTTCATTAAATGAGATAAGAATTTACTTCATGTTAAAATATTAGATTTTTTAATTAGGTGTAGGTATAACATGGGAATTAAGTGTAAGATCAATGAACACATATCAGAATAAGCCATACTTATTAAAGTTTTTTTTTGAAGAATTTATATTATGACTATATAAATTATGTCCAAACTTATCCATGGTTGTATAGTGTTTTGGTTTTGCTATTTGAAACATTTTCATTTACTGCACTATGTGCTCACAAGCCCTCATAAATAAGGACAATATTGATATGGATATGGATGTCCTATAATTAAGCAAAATAACGAGCTAAAATGCCCCACCGATGTATTATTGAAAAACAGTATCTCAGTCTTCAATTTATGCTGACAAATTTATACAATAGTAAGTAGCAATGTCAGCAGTGTGTGATAATATATGAGAAAAATACTATAAATCATTGATGGTTTTACATTCTTTTCTTCTTTCTTTTTAGGGTTGCTGGAGAAAGATAACTGTTGATGACCTTATACCTTTTGATGAAGATAATAATCTATTGCTTCCTGCTTCAACCTGTGAATTTGAACTGTGGCCAATGCTGTTGTCTAAAGCCATCATCAAGCTGGCAAATGTTGAGTATGTAGTGAGAAGTTGTCCCTTATTTACATAGAAACAAAAAGGCATACAAGAGCAACTGTACATCCATATTGAATTGCTTTATTTTTAAAAAATGATTTTCTTCTGAACAGTGTGAACTTTCATGTACAAAAACTAATGTGCCAAAGCCACTGATTTGAAGTTTGGGGTGGCCAGCTAGTAAACAACACTCCCTCGAGAAAAATACTAAAAATTATTTGATTGCAGACTCTCTTACTATAAATGGAAAATAGAGTTTCCGATTAATGGAAGAAAAAACTTGTTTTGTAGGGGCAAGTATTAGTTCATCTAAGTACTGAATATTATTATATACTGGGATTTGATTAAAGTTCTAGGTTCTGTACATCCAGCAACAACTTACATGATTTGAAAATCTGAAATTTTCAGAATGACATCAGTGTGCTCTTAATGCTGGTCACGTTTAAAATGTTCGTGATGAGAACTACTCATATTTGCTTCAATATGCTTGCAAAATCGCCTCATGTATTCATATGACTTGTAGGCCCAACATATCATGATCTGCTGTCTTTATAGACAAGCAGTCATTCTCTCTTGGTCCTAACAATACAACTCACAATGCAGGGAAAAAAAAAAAAGGAGATAAAGGAAAAAGAAAAAGGGTAGAATGTAGACACTTGAATTGGTAATGCATGGTGACTTTTTATCACTGCTCAGTGGGAGAATCCACACACACACTGCACAAGGCTATATCTCATACCCTACTGCAGTGTGTCATAGCAACTCAGCATTCAATAGAATACACCCACATATTGTACGGACCATGTCAGCTATTTGCTTGAAGCGCAGCCCCCTCCCTTTCCATGATAAACAGAGCAGTGTCAGTCAGAAGCCAGGTTTGCTTTGTGTGGATTTTCTTTTGGCTCAGCTTCCTTTTCTCTCCTGAGGCTACAAAACAAAAACAGCCCTTCCTACTGCGACCCTCTTCATCTCTCTTTTCTACTAACCCTCAATTTTCTATTGAGAATTTGTTTTACCCAGCATTTAGCCCTAATTTCAATGTTTTTTTTTAAGGTAGATGAATACTGAGTATTCTTACTGGTGGAAACTGTGTTTATTTGGAAATAATCATAAGGACGATGATGTTTCCAATGGTCCTAATTCTCAGATGTAACTTGAAGTTCTGAGAATTGGAACTGCAAGACCAGGAAGCATGAAATACACAATCTGGTTAACTGGGAGTGGCATTTTGTCTTTCTTAAAGCTGTAGTTCGATAGCATGTAATAGGAATGTGAGTAACAGTGTTATTATTATTTAAAGAAAATGAACAAATTCAGCTTGAAAATAAAAGACCAAGCTAAGTGGAATACATTTCTTGGGTTCCTAGTGGAAACTTGCCCCACATGGTACAATATATATTTTTCTATAAATTCTTAGACTTTTTTGTAATACATAGAGATCATTTTCATGTTTAGCTTTCTACATTTAAAATCTAATCATAGTTGATATTTAAATATCAATGTGAAACATTTAAAGAAAAGAGCATTATTTCTATAAGGTTTGCAGTTAATTCATAAATAAAATCATCCAAAGAGGAGTTCAGACTAGACTTTGTAAAATTTATCAACAGATATGTATGTTATCTTTGAGATATGTAGACACATAGAAATTCATAATCCACACACAACAAACCAATGTGAATTTATAAATACTGCTAAATACGATGGAGACAGAAGGATTCCTCTTTGAAGAAAAGGACACGGATGTTGGTAAGCGCCATCGACACCACCATTAGGTATGGTGGACTGTGTCTGTGACTCCTGGGTAAAATAGGGGTATAGCGTTTCTATGAATGTAAATAGTATAAACACCTCTGAAAATATAAAGAAAGGGAGGAAATGAGAAGCGTGTTATTTAGTTAAACACTACCTCTGACTTTATGGTAAGCTGGCAGGTCCACTCTTTTGTACAGGGTGGACCAGATATCTTTGGTTTTTCTGCAGTTATCTAAGGAATTCATTAAGAACTTCTGATGCCAATCTTGACCAGCCATGGATGAGACTGACTTAACACAGCCTCATAGGCCACTTAAAATACTTACTGAATTGAAACAATGAAAATTGCTGCTCTATTCTCAAAAGAACAATATGATCATATGTTAAAAATATAAAATGACTTGTATGCTTTTTATGTTATATATTTCATAAAAGTTTTGTGTACATGGCATTAATATTAATTTTTAATCTTTTTAAAATACAGCTTATATGCATGTTTTGCACATATATTTCAAATTTTATGATTGAGGCATACTTAGGATTTTCATGAATCAGCTGACTATTAAGACAGTATTTTCTTGTACTGTAATGTATGACCCCCCATGTTGATTATTATGCTGCTGTTTATTAGTGATTCCAGTTCTTATATATTCCTTTGCATTTCCAAATGTTGGTAAGTGAAGCATGATGTGTTTTCTCTTTTAGCATCCACATAGCACAGAGGCGAGAACTGGGAGAGTTTACAGTTATTCATGCACTCACAGGGTGGTTACCAGAAGTCATTTCTCTTCAGTAAGTTTGACCATTAAGTCACTCCTATCTATTTTTTCTTTCTTCCTAAATGTCTTTAAAATATTCTTAATCATTAAGAAAATTTCAAGAAAGTTTATGTTTTACGTATGTGAAAATAACATTTTACAGTGTCATATAAAACTCATTGGGTATTTCAGGGGAAATTCTTCATTATTTAGAAGAATAACCCCCACAGATTCTTAGTTGAAACTGACACATCAATAACAACAACAATAGTAATAAACCTAGAAGCTTATTAGCATGAATATTCCACATATAAATGGGAGACACTAGAAGAATGAGTGGTTTTAAAGCAGTGGTTTTGAACTTCAGCCAGTCCAGTATTATCGGTAAAGAATAGTAAATTTTTAGAGAAGGGACATGAAAAATGAAAGACTTTCAGTCTCCACAGTGGCAACTTGTGAAAGGCAAATAAAAATTGGAAGGGGCCTAAAGGTTGTTAACATAGATTCCTCTGATACCATCTTCAGGCAGATAAAGTCCACTGTTATCTATAGTGGCTAACTTCTGCTCTTCCTGGTAGACAAGAGAGTAAGGAGGTAGGATACATTTTGTCTTTGCAAATTTAAGTTCTGCTTTTAGGAAAATAGAAGGAAGACAGTGCTTGACCGTTCTCTGCTGCTTCTTAGCAGTGGTTGTGTTCAGTGACTCTCCCTGTTGGATAATTGTCCTGAAGGAAAGCTGATCTTTGTATCTAAGGGACAAGTCAAAATGTCATCTTTTCAGATTCCTTTTCTGATATCCAAAAGATTTCCTGATGTAGTATGGACAGTGTTAGAGAAGCAGAGGGGAAATGAATGGAATTGAAAGACTATGGACTTCTGTAAAGTTTTAATTCTAGTGTTGATGGAATGCTAAGGGTAAAATCATAAGTGCATATTAAAGGCATTCATATACTTTCATAATATAAAGATACCACATGATTTGTAATTGCTGACAAAATGTCTGTAAAAATGACATAAAGGGAAAAAATGTGAGCTTTGGAGTTAGAACTATATAGTAAGACTTAAATCCTTACACTTCCAGTTTCAAGCTATGAGACTCTTGCAAGTAATATAACTTCTTAGGGCCAGTTTCCTCATCTGTAAAGTGGGAGATAATATGATCTACTCTTCATGGTGTACTGAGTTTGAGTAGGTGAAAGAAAAAAGTAATTAGTGTATGGTAGAGACAAAATTACTCAAAATGTCTTTGCCATCTCTAATGACTTTCTCTTTAATTATTTAATATTATCTAGAAATATCCGTGGTAGTTAATAAACAACCTGTGGAAAGAGGATGAATAAGCAAGAATAAGAATAAGTGAAGGGGGCTGGAATTATGGTGCAGTGGTAGCGTGCTCGCCTAGTACGCGTAAGACACTGGGTTCGATCCTCAGCACCACATAAAAATAAAATAAAGATATTCTGTCACCTACAACTAAAAAAAAATAAATAAACATTTAAAAAAAAAAGAATAAGTGAAGAATAAGTGAAACTCACCCAGATAATCAAATTTATCAATTTTCTTCTAAATACAACTAGAAAGTAAAAGATACACATTTTGGTCTAGTATGTCATAATTTGTTAAATTTTTCATATGAAGTTTCTGCCATAATATTCAAGTAATTCTACCTTACAATTATACATATATGCATATTTAATTTTAAAAGAAAAAGATGTCATGAAATGGTACATAAGCAATTGTCCAGAAATGTTAAAAACAGAGGAGCAGACACCACCTGCCATGAACACAGGGATGGGTCGAGTAAGGCTTTATGGACGCGGTTCTGACTTGATCTGAGCCTTTAGCATTTTCTGGAGCAAGTTAGAGAAAAGGAGGAGAGAGGATGAAAACAGGAGAATAATGTGAGCAAAGGCCCAAGGCATGCTCAAGAGTAGGATGTCTCTGTTAATAAGAATTTGAAAATTAGTCAGTCGTATTCATGATTTCATGCAAGTCAAGGAAAAGTAAGGTGCCAATATTTCAAATGTTTATTGACTACATTTTTTTCCACGGGAAAATCAGCAATGGTGAAAGTGTGTTTGTAGCAACTCCATCAGAAAACTCCTTCCCTTCTATTCTCCCATGTGGACCAACAAAGGGAGGCACTGCTCTATTTGCAATTTTTGACCTTTTCTCTCATTTTTTTCCTACAAAGAGTAAAGTTTTATCTTTGAAAATAAAAAATAATTGATTCTAATTCTTCATGTAATAACTGAAGCACACAATTAAAAACATATCAGAGTAGATGTTAGAAATCTGACAATATCAAGTAGAAGGATGACTCATTTGCTTTTCTGATGGGTGGTCCATCTGGGAATACAGCACTCTGCCACCTCATCTTTAAGTCAAATCGTCCCAGAACTTATATGTGTCATTCCATGGTGACATTTGAACATATCTTCTTTATAGAATAGCATTTTTTAAATATTGTAGATAGAAAAAGTTGACAACAATATGTGTTTGGGATTCACAAAGATCTTTTTGAATCCTGACTATCATTTGCTAGTCATATGACCACATAAAATTTACGACCCCTTAACACTCAATTAAGATTGCAAAATCTATGTTACTGCGCTGTGGTAGGGTTAAATGCACAGATAAAACATATTGGAGGCTGCTATGTACTGGAAATCCAATAAACACTAGGAGGCAGTTTAGGCACTCAAGCCACTCACAGACACATAAGGAGCTGTGTTCTTTTCAAACCACAGTTTATCTTACTGCTTTTTCTCAGAGACTATCAAATGCATGAGTGGTCAATATACACCATTATCCACATACCTCTCAGTGTCTTCTCATCTAATTTTCCTTCCTTCTCTATCATATCACTAAAACAGCTTTTCTTAAGCTTTTCTTAAAGTCAACAAAGATTTAACACTGTCTAATCTGGTGGTCGCAATGCGCCTTCCCCTTTGCTTACCATCCCTTTATTTGACTCTCTTGAACAACTTCTTTTGCAACACTTGATTTTCTTGGCTTCTACAATAACCCCTTGTTTTTCTCCTATCTTATGTACTGCTCTTTCCCAGCCTTCCTGAATAGTTCAACCACTAAATGACGGTTTGTAACAGAGATCCTGTACCATGACTTTAATAAACAGTTTGCCTATGACTTTCAAGTTTTTATATCCATGCCTGATGTTTTCTGAACTCTCGACTGTACTTGTACACAACTGCCCAAATGACATAGCTACGTGGGTGTCAATGAATATATATATATATATTCAAAATATCCAGAAAGGAACTCCAGATTCTCAAGTCTCCCAAACCTGCACCCTTTCCTACCATGCCTCTTCTGAGGTCATTGCACCACCATCCACTTAGTTTTCAAGCTAAAGAAAATTCCAGCAATCTTCCTTGATCACTCATCTCCTCACCTTTCACACATGGTCCTTCATGGAGCTCTGCCAACAGCAGCTTCTCCACTTGTTGTGAATCTAGTTGTTTTTCTGCATCTCCCTATTCCATCCTAGTTGAGCTCACCATCACAGCTCACAGGATGAGCCCTACAACTGGTCTCCCTGGGTCTATTTTACCCTCCTCTGGTGATTTTCTACATGGTAGTCAGAGTAGTTTTAAAAAAACATAATAAATAAACATACTCAAAAAATACATATATACACCAGATCATATCCCTCATCTTCTGTTAACCTTTCAGTGGTTAGCTATGACACTTGAATGAAGTTTTCAAACCTTCACCCTGGTCCTTACACAATATTCACTCTTACATAGTCTCTGATCTCTTCCCTGACCCCTCCTCCATCTTAGAAACCATTCATTGACCACAAACTCATAGTCCCTTATATCATTTTCTTTCTGTTTTGTTTTGCCTGGAATGCTCATCCATCAGATATTTGCTTTGCTGAATATGTCATAGAATTTGGGTTTCACTCACCCTAAATATCAACTCCTCAGGCAAGCCTTCTTGACCATTCAACCTAAATTATTCCTTTAGCAACTTATGCCATATCCCATCTTCTTTTGTTTCATTTTCATAATGGAAGTTAAACTGCATCATACTATATTTATAGTCTCTGTCTCTGTCTCTCTCATCTGTATCCATCTACTGGATCTGAAAGTCCATGAGAGTAGGGAGTACCAACTCTTTTTTGTCTTACTAAATGTTATGCTTTATGTGGTTAGAACAATGACAGAGTGACAGCCTAGAGTAATCGTGTGATAAATGAGAAACTTGGAAAGTGTTTTTAAAGGGCTCCACTAGACGTATGTAAAAGAATCTTTGGAATTTAGAGCAAAAACAAATGGTTTAATTCCCCCAGAAAATACCTGAACTACCTTCAAAGGCATTGAAATTAATGCAGCTGTTTGAGGTGGGAAAACCAACTCAGAGAAGGAAGAATAGCAAGAGAACAGGAGAGAGCATAGTATAATCCTAGACAAACACTTGATTCTGCACAGTTGGATTATGTGCTGCTGAATTCTAGAGGATAAGTGGGTCTGGGGTGGAGGTAAGCAGGAGCCCCATAGACACAGCCCTTTTATGGCTTGTTAAGAAATTTTTGCGGTATCCTCATAGGGAAAGTATATCATTGAGGAATTTTAGATGAGAGGATGACCTCATCATATTTGTGATTTTGGAAGATGACTCAGAGCCATACAACAAATGGCAGACCTGAACAAGGACACTGACTTGAGAAGGATTCCAGAGGGATTTTCTAAGACCTTCTGCTGAAGAAGTAGTGATAAAAATGCAGAAAATGTGATCAACTGCAGGGAGAGAAGATGGGACCAAAGTGACACTGGGTTTTATTTGATTAGGATTTTAAGGAGAGAGATCAGGTCATCCTCGGTTTTTTGTTCTGAGTGCTCAGTAGAAGGTGGTAGCAGGACATACTTGTTTCTTCATTTATGTCTTTTTTAGTCCTTTTCAGACAGATGTCTATTAGGTGGTTGCAGCATGAGCCTGGATATCAGAAAAGGGAGCTGATCTAGAGCCCATGACTTGGGGACTATATTCTTGTGCAGGTACTCTAGCCATGGGTGTTCACTCAGTGAAGAAACAGCATGTACATTGGCAGGAACACAAAGAAGAGAAATCTGGGAAAGCAACTGTAACTGTCAACAGCGAGTGGAAAGAAGTGTCTAGAAAGTCTGCAAGTAATTTCTGTGATAGCAGAAAGAAAATCAGGAAAGAGTGATGTTATAGGAGCTCCAGGGAAGATTTAAAAGAGGAGGGAGTAACAGCACTGTCATATTCCAAGGAGAAGCTGAGTCAGATGAGGACCTTTCTCATGGGAGACCACCTGTTACTCAAATACATACACATATATATATATGTATACGGTTTCAACATGCCTGTCTCCCCTGCCACACTGAGTGATTCTTGATATGAGAACTATGTTTTTGGTCGTGTAGTATCAGCAAGGCCCAGCATACAGTAGGTACTCAGTAAAAGCATGTTGCATGAATGAATATATGATGGTGGGTTTTTTTTAACTAAAAATTCATGTAATGATTGAAATTAATCTTATGAAATATCAAATTGGTTTTCCTGTCAATAATTTGTTGATATGAAGTGTAAAAGCATCATGTGGAAGTTATTGGTGGTGTCTTTTCTCTAAGCCCAGGATATATGGACAAAGTTTGGGATCTCTTGAAAGAAATATTGCCTGAGTTCAAGCTGCCAGATGAGCTCAACTCTGAAAGCAAAATAGCTGAGATAGAAAACAAATCAAAAGAACAAGGAAAAGAGACAAAGGATAACAAAGAAGTCAAAGATGGGAAGGAAGTGAAAGACTCGAAGGAATTCAAAACTGATGGTTCCTTGACAGCTCTCAAGCCTTCTGAGAAAAGTGACAAAGTTGCAAAAGGTAAGATATTTTACATCAAAATTTCACTCAACATGGGCACTGCATGTAGATCCCTTATAATATTGTGAAACTGAAGCTTCTTTAGTTTCACTATCATCCTTAAATGCTGTGAAAACAACCATATAGTTAACATCTTTCTCTTAGGAACTTAGAATTTATAATAGTGTTTACTATACATAAATTATTGTTCCATATTTTGCTTTCTTTAAAAATCAAAGGTGATTCTCTACTTCAGTGATACTAAATCAGTGTGTATTATTATATAGGGAGAGAAAACATTAATATTGGAAGAGACACCAAATTCTAAATTTTCATCAAACACATCTTTCTCATTGTTTTATACACAGAGAGATGGACCAAAACAGTAAAGGAAAAAAAAAATCATCCTGTTTTGTTCCAGGGAATGTGAAACAAGCATGGATTATAGATGATTTTCCAATATTTATTCTAAAGTGGAAGTTCAAAATTGAAGAAAAATAACTTTAATTAATTTTATGAAGTATAGGATCATTTCTCTTATCAAGATGAAAATATATATTGAATAATTATTTTTTGTCTTCTAAAACATTTTATATAGCCATGCATATGAACAATAATGCTTTTATAGTGAAGTAGAATCAAATCTACTAAAAAATACTCAGCTTTTCTGTATATCTTAGTATTATTTACAATGATTTTTCAAATGTTTATTTTGTAAAATATTGACTTTTATCATAATTATTCTTTGTTAAGATCTTGTTCACCAGCATTTCCTCCAGTATATTGCACAGAAATTATTACTTTAGATTTTCCTCAAAAATATAACAAAATTAAGTGTGTATGTGATATCTATCCACATAGGCTCTTCTTTTTTTTTTTTTTTTTTGTACCTGGGATTGAACTCAGGGGTACTTAACCACTGAGCCACATCCCCAGCCCTATTTTGTGTTTTATGTAGAGACAGGGTCTCACTGAGTTGCTTAGTGCCTCGCTGTTGCTGAGGCTGGCTTTGAACTTGCGATTCTCCTGTCTCAGCCTCCCAAAATGCTGGGATTACAGGCATTGCACCACCGCGCCTGGCTCATAGGTCCCTCTTGAATTGATCTAACATGCATTCATTATAAAAAGAAGCAAATAAAGCCTGACTAAGTTAGTTTTACCCAGTATATTCCAAATTAATTTGCTTCTAGAAGCCATTTCTCATGTGGGGTCACAAATTAATATCCATCCATCTATTCATTAATTCATTCAAATGTACTGCTTGCTGATTAGAATACCAGCTGTTTCCCAGGCACTAATGGTATCTTGGTAAACAAAATCAGATGTGAAATCTGCCCTCTAGAATTTACAGTCTAGTGAGAGAGATTGACATTAATGATGTCAAAAATAGTATATAACCACTTACTAAAATATGAGCCTTGAAAGGAAGTTTAGGATCTTTGGCAATTTATTGGGATACCTATTCTAGGCTAGGCCATCAGGGAAGAATTCTCTAGGAATTTTGAGGAATTACCTAGAGGAAGATGAGAACTTTAGAGGAGAGAGAACTCCAGGCAGAGGAAAAAACGAGTATAAAGATTATGAGGCAGCCAGCCGCGGTAGCTCACACCTATAATCCCAGTGGCTCAGGAGGCTGAGGCAGGAGGATCATGAGTTCAAAGCCAGCCTAAGCAAACACAAGGTGCTAAGCAACTCAGTGAGACCCTATCTCTAAATAAAACACAAAATGGGGCTGGGGATGTGACTCAGTGGTAGAGTGCCCCTGAGTTCAAACCCCACTACAAAAAAATAAAAAAAATTATAAGGCAGTAGGAGGGAGACTGTGTGTTGGAGGAGTAGGTAGAAAATGTGTTTAGTAGGGAAGGAAGTGAAGAGATGATATGGCTCAAGAAGAGTGATCAGATCATGTCTTACAGGCCATGACAAAATTATTGATCTTTGTCATCAGAGTTACCGAACACCAATGGTGAGTTTAGAATAGAGTCACAATCTGATTGCTCTTTCAAATGATCACTCTGGTGTCTGAGAAAAATAATCTGGAGGTGGAAAGGGTATCAGTGGTGTGGGTTGATGTATAAAAACTAACTTGGCAACTGTCACATCAGCTCACAAGATGGCAGCTTGGGATGGGGAAGCAGGTAGCCACAATGCAGATGCAGATGAGGTGGTTGATTCAAGTGATATTTAAGAAGTAAAAAATGGCAGAATTTAGCAAAGATAATTAGGAAAATTTTGAACTGCAAAGCTGGATAGATGGTACTATTAGGAGAGAGCACAAAATGATTTTGAAGATATTGAATTTGAAATCCCTTTAAGACAGTCAAGCCAGTGTGGTGGCACACACCTGTAATTCCAGCACTTTGGGAGGCTGAGACAATAAAATCACAAGTTCAAAGCCAGCCTCAGCAATGGCAAAGTGCTAAGCAACTCAGTGAGACCCTGTCTTTACATAAAACACAGGGCTCTACATAGGGCTGGGGACATGGCTCAGTGGTTGAGTACCCCTGAGTTCAATCCCTGGTACCCAAAACAAACAACAACAAAACAAAGACAATCAAGTTAATTTTTTTGATTGAGTTCAAGACTGGTGATAGCATTTGGGGGTCATTGACAAGTGCACACTAAAACCATAGATGATATTTCATGAGGAGGAAGTCTAGTGTGAGAAGACTAGGGAGGCTGAGACTTGAAACACCTACACATCTGAGAGCTCAGTACAAACTAATAAGCTGATAAATGAGACTAAGGAGTGTCGGAGAAGCAGGAAAGCCCAAACAAAGCATGTTGGCATTGAAGTCAGAGGGGAGAACAACGTTGCAAGAATCAGAGAGATTGCCAAGTATTGTTGAGAGCTGAACTATAATGAGAACTTAAGTCTTTCCATTAGTAGTTGTGATGGAAAAGTCATCAGACACTGGGGACTGTGGGAATGGAGTACATAGTAGACACAGTTAAGAAGTAAATGAGAAATAACATAATCTATAGACAACCCTGGGAGAAATCTGGTCTTGAAGAACAGGAGAGCCACAAAGTGGGACCTTCGGGAGAATGCAGTGGTTTTAGGTGATGACTGGGAGGATCTAGTAGAGATGACTCCAACAGTGTACGTTTCCTGAGAAAGTGGGAGGAGTAGGTAGGATCCATATCCAGCTGTACAGATTGTCCCCGCCCAGGAAGACTAATGGCTCTTCCATTCTAATGGGTGGACACAGGTCATGTGGGGACAGAGAGGTTAGATTCAGGTGTGGGTGGGTGAACAGGTTTGGTAGGGAGAAGTTGAGGATTTCTGACAAAAGACTTCTACTTTCTCTATTAATTGGAAGCTTACTCTGAGCTGAGAGTGAGGTGTGCAGATGGAAAATGTAGAGTCCTGGAGATTTGAATTGATGTGCAGAGGTTTGTAGAGTTAGGGGAGAATAATGTAAGGCAGGACTCAGCTAGCAAATTTCTTTAGAATTGGGTTTTGCCTGATGGTTCTTATTAAATGGAAGAGAAATAACATCTACTTAGGGTATTTGCCAAAAACACATTTTGGGTAAATACTTCTACACATCATCCAAATTTCTAAATGAAACAGCTTATTTGCCTGAAAACTGTTAAAGTTCAATTTTAAAATTATAAATGAAATCACAAACTGCTACACCAAATTTGTTGCATTAACATTTATGCAAAATCCACAAAATGAAAGTTTGATAACACATTTTTGCACTGAAGTTTCCCAGTTAAATATTTCTTCCTCTCTTTGAAGTTATGGTTTTCCTCACTTTTATATCTAGCATAGGTGTTAAATCTATGAAAGGTAAGAAATGAAACAGGTTTACTTTGGATGCTAAGGAACTTTATAAAGTTTTTAATACCATCATTTTTATTTTATGCAAAATTTTAAGAAATTGAACTCTGTGACCAATGGTGATTATAAATTTAGTAGCTGATACAGAGAATGAAATGGCCAAAATGTAAAATTTCTGAATTGGAAGAGATTTTGAATAAAAAAAATCTTGGAGGAAATTTTAGTTTTATATTAAAAGAGGACATGTTTCATAGAAATGTATTTATGCATAAGAATTCAAATGGTGAGGATAGTTCTGGGCACATGGGTTTTATTACACATGCCATGCTGGTAAAAGGAGGTTGGTTTGTTGGTGTTAGTTGGGTTCTAGTCCCACCAAAAGATATTTTGAGGACAAAGCTTGTTTCCTTGAGATGAAGGCCCCAGATAAGATCTGAGAGGGCTCCATAGTCAGGACTCAACATTCACCCCATGCTTTGGGGCTTTTTGTTTTCATTTTTTAATTGAGAAAATTAGCCTGGAACTCTAATTTTATATAAATAAAAAATATTCAAAGAATGATCTCCATGAAACATAAAGTTATGCATAATAATTTAGTTATTGTGTATAACAAGCAATGTTGTATATCTTTCATAATACATGTCAATTTCCAAAAATTTCTTTGGCTTTATTTTGATGTTTCTAATTAAAGGAGATTATGTTTGGGGAAAATTGTGGCTATAGGTTTACATTTAAAAAATACAATTGTTCTGGTCTTTATTTTTTTTTAACACAATGACCAATAAATGTAGCTCGAGGTTTACTGGTTGAAAGATTTATCGTGATGTTTTTAATACATTAGAGAAAACGGATGTGAAAGATCTTGGGAAGAAAAAAAGCAAAGATGGAGAAAAGGAAAAAGAAAAGGAAAAAGAAAAAGAAAAATTCAAATTTTCACTTCACGGCTCAAGACCCTCATCAGATGTACAGTACTCCATGCAGTCCCTCTCCGATTGTAAGCTCTCAGTCTCAGCGTGCTCTTTATTTTAGTCATTTCCTAAAATGCTGGAAAATGTTGAAGCATAGAAATACATTTTCTGTTTTGAAATATCTAAGTAAGCTTGTTGAGCATTTCGCATAAGTGTTGGGCCCTTCACGTAAAGGACAGCTGTGCATGTCACGACCTGGTCCTGTGTAGAAGACAGAAGCAAGCCAAGTTCTTCTGGCATGGTAGTCCAGGGAAAATCATCCACATGTGGGTATTTCTCTGAAAAATGTTCACGAGTCTAAACTTATCATCCAAATCCAAGTAAATTTGGAGTTCCTCGTTTAGTAACATGCAAATTAAAGAAAAAGTATGTGCATAACTCTTTGCTCACAGTGGGCTCTCCAGCTCTTTTACTGTTTCAGAAAATAACTAATGGAGCAGGGGCTCTATAGTGGTGGTCTGTTTACATCATGATACGGACAACCATACCGTTTTGTGTGTATCACATTGTTACTGGACAGACGTAGGAGGTCTATAGAGTCTCATTGTATAAAGATCATGATTTCTTAGCAAAAATGCTCAGGTTTCTGTCTACTACTTAAAATCGAACTGCATCTCCATTATTTCAGTTAATATATTTCCAACTTGGACTTACAAATTATTCCAAAGGTCGTGGGTCAGTGCACCTTTATCCTCTGTGCCACCTAAAACAATCTAGTACAATAGCCTCATGTACTATAAAAAATTACACTTCTGACTGTTCAAAAGGAGATTTCAATATTCCTTTTGATACTCTGTAGTCCCAATGGTGGGTCATCTATCTCAGTGTTCCCAGAGTGCTGGTTACAATTTTTAGCTCCTCTTTGTTTACGTGGTTGAAAACATGTCCTCTTGCCTCCAGCACTGTGCTTTACCTGGTTTATTTTCATTTTGTCTTCCTCCTTAATATATCGTAATGATTTATATGAGAACATCTTAATAATTACAGCCTCTGATTTTTACTGAAATGAATCCAGTTGTGTGGCAGGGAAAACTGTCATTAATTACTACATCTTTAATTCTACATTTAAATTTGCTTTCTTGTATTGATGCCTTAAGCAGTATTTTCTGATAGTGGGAAACATCACATTATCAAAGTTCATCTTAGAAAAAATGGCTGAAATTTGCTCCAATTTTCTTTCTTTGTGAAAGTGAAGGTAATGGTACCATTTTTCCACTGGACCACAGTTAATGTCAATGTCAACATACAGAATGTGGTTCTGATTTGGACTGTGGAGCCACAGCCTAAGTCAGATCCCTTGTGGAAAGTGTGAGCACCAGGCAGATGATGGAGCCCCCATAAAATTAGAATTCTTCTCTGTCCATCAACAGCATGGTATCTGTGAGGACTCCTCTGAGAATTAAGCACTAAAGTTTAAGTAAAGTAGTAAAGTGCTTGGTACATGTGGGTAGAAACACATTTTAGAATACTTATTGCTGAAGCCTTTGTTAATTCTTACATGGGTCCAAGATAAGATACCATGTTAAAGTGAATTCTACAGGATTGTGTCTACCATAAATAAAAGAGTGGCCATATGAACTTCCTTCTCCACAGTTAAATGTAAGTAGTTTGGGGGCTGGTATTGTTAAAATTCATTTCCTTCAATCAGCTGTTTTGGTTTTACTTCCAACAGATTATACAGGGATCCTGAGCATTCAAAATGTAATTGACTTAAAATTCAAACTCCATGGGAAAAATAACATGACATTTATATTATTTATATTTGACTTGACATAAATATAATATATTATAGGTAACTGAGAAATCATGGAAAATTTAACACAAAGTACCCCTATTTTATTAATTTTCTGAAAGTAGCACATTTATTACAGATGTCATTAAAATAAAATGGCACTCAAAGTTTTAAAATGCTGTAAAGAATATATAGTTTTAAGGTGTCAAAGATCATGTAGTTATTTATTCATGTTTACACAAATATGTATATATTTACATTTATTTTTCTAATACATACTCTAATAACTATGTGGCCTTTAAGTTATCTTTATTTTGTTATTTTCAAAATAAATGTATTCATTAAGATAACTAATAAATGATTCAAATAGCAGATATATAGATACAATTATACATATATGTGTGTGTGTGTGTGTATATATATATATATATATATATATATATATATATATATAAAAATTCTAAATTACATAAAATCAAAGACCTGTGTTAATGATTGACAGGAAGCTCTTTTCTAAATGGTATTTGAAAAACCCAGGCTCCTTATTTCTCAGGGCTCAGACAACTTCAGCAACCATGGGTTCTAAAGTTCTATACCAGCAGGAGGAGAAAGACCTAGAGCTCTGCAGACATGGTATTTTTAAGGGCAAAACCAGCTGTATTGTGTATCACTTCTGCTCACCTTCTTCTGACTACAATAGAAGTCCTTAGCCCACCTAACTCTAAGGGAAGTCAGGAAATAGAGTTCAGCTGAATGTTTTGGAGAAAGAGGGAACCGTCTGGTGGAAAACCATCGATCATTGGCACATTCCACTTCCTTGATCACCAGGGGTCCATTTCACTCTTATTCCCACATATATAATATGTTCACCACTTACCAAGAATCCCAACCAAACTGCTATTTAGTGATTGCATCTAGTTCAAAGTCTAGGATCTCCAAGTCATGTGCTTATACACACGTGCTTATACCCATGCCCATGTGTGTCCATCTCCATGTCAAATGTGTTGTTGAAGAGGGACAGAAGAACTGAAATATAAGTTTCCACTAGGAAAAGAAAAGAATAGGAGCCATATTGTTGTCACTGACTATTAGCAACTATAAAACTCTGCTGAGAGGATCCTGTGCAGACTTTTGTCCTGGCATAGGGGGCAGCTTCTTGGCACTGACTCTATTCACTTGGAAGAATTCCAAATGAAGTGTAAACTAGGTCTGTGAACCCAGGGAGTACTGCTGTTTTATACTTCCTCTAAATATCTGTGGATATTAGCAACTTTAAAACTTTTTGAACACTTACTCTCTAAGCAACCAAACTTAAAATGTAACTTAAAGAAAAACTTGAATTCAAATTGTGGTGTTAATTTAAAATACTGAAGCTCTAGAAAAATGAATGACTCAGACCCTTCTAATATTTGAGAAAGAAGAAATATCAGAAATATTAGAGAGTTGAGTTTTGCCATTAGCTTATTAGCTACAAGATAACTTAGAATTTGTTTAGTAATACAGGGTAACTTTTAAAAATTTTGTTGCAAGGGAGTAAAAATCAGTGAGATTAGCATATGTCTTGTTGGAAAAGGAAGGTGGAGTATTTTCTGTCTGTGAGAGAGATTTTGTTGGCTGTTGGTAATTTCTTCTTTCTGAGACCATAATTATGCTGTGTTTTTCCAGCCTCTGTTGAAGTAAGGTGTGGCTCGCGCCTGTGTTCTAGCCCATGGAGTAGAAATAGAAGCAATGTGCACTGTTGCCAGTTGATGCCTGAAGTGCTCCTGCATGAAGACCCCTCTGCTAACTTAGTGTAGTTAAGGGTAGAATGGTGAAGATGGTGGAGCCAAGGCTGGGAAGAGCAGGGAGCGGCAAATTACTGCTCAGAATCTGCCTGTGGATCAGTCACGTCCACGTGAAATGCTTAGATCAGAGCTTACCATCGAGTAAGCATTCTTTAAAAGCTAGCCATTATAAGACATTGACTTAATGTCACACTGAAAAAAGATTTATAATCTTCCACAAATATCCCTTATGGATTTGCAGTAGTTACGTAGTAATTTGAGGTTCATATCACTGTGAATCATTGTCTGGGGCTGAAATTGTTATTTATTAAGGCAGTGAATATTTAATATAAAATGAAATCAATGATAAAAGTGATACTTAAGCAATCTTTTGTATTTTATAGCAGAGTCTTCTGAAATTTAGGGAATAAGAAGAGGTGCATTAAATCGCAACATCTAAATTATACCAATGTGGCAAAATCCTCCCAAGCAATAAAATACATGTAATTAGCAAGGCAGTTTTAGAACATGCACGACTCATAGACTGTACAAATATTTTAAGGCAGTTTTAGAGATTAGGATTCTAAATGTCATCTCCTTATCTTAAAGTGGATCTGTTTTCCCCCTTAAATTTCTTCAGCAATTATTAGACTTGATTGTATACATTTGTTTTAATTCCATGAGGCACTACTTCAACATCTGGAAGGATAAATAAGAACATTCTGTGGTTTATGTAATGAATTGTTCTTTAAAAGATACAGAGCTCCTGGATCCAAATATTTGCCTCTAAGATCTTTTGGAAACATTTTTTCCATATCTAATGAAAGGAGAAAGTAGTATTATGGAATCAGATTGCATATCTACAGAGAGATAATTGACCAAATATGAGTTGTCTGAGATCCTTTACAAATACCTCTTATCTTTTTTCATTAACAGACTCTTTGAGAATCTTACAAAAATTATGAACCTTCTCTCTTTTCCCAAATAGTGCCATTATTTGAATGTGTCCCTCGAAGATCATGATTTAGAAACTTGATCAATATGCAAAAGATTTTGGAGGTGAGGCTCAATGAGAAGTGATTCAGGCCATGAGGGTGGAGCAGATTAATTAATGGCATTATTGCAGAAGTAGGCTGGTTATCACGGGAGTGGGCTTAATATAAAAGAAGGAGCTTGACCCTCTTTTCTCTCTAGCCCTCTCTTTGCCCTTATGCTTTCGCTATGGGACATTTTAGCAAAAAGACTGTCACCAGATGCCATTTCCTCAATCTTAGACTTCTCAGTCCCTGAACTGTGAGCAAATCAATTTTTGTTCTTGATACAAATTACCCAGTTTCAGGCACCCTGCTGGAGCAGCACAAAAACAGACTAAAGCACTTAGTATGCACACAAATGTGCAATGTTTTACACATTTGGGGGAGTTTCTAGACCTGTGAATCTCTTTTATAAGATGCAAACATTTTAGTTCAAAATATCCTATTTTTATTACATTGCTACCCAGAATTTATAGGTTAATGGTAAAGTGATAGCACCAATACTGATACCAGTATTTATAAGCAGCTTTAATTTGATTGGCCTATGCCCATGATAAACACTTATCTAATATTTAGAAATTTACCCCTGAATAAATGCTAATGTTTTTAATATTTTCACATTAAACATTGCACTCTCATAAAAATATTATTGTCGTACAATTTAAAGCATAATTCTGTCATCAACATTATTAATAGCTGTATGTCAAGACCATATTCTTTACCCCATGTTTCTAACGTTTTTTTCTATGACCTAATTTAGAATTCCCAGGTTTCTATAGATTTTATTATGCAATACTATAGAATAAATGAGAAATGTTCTCTCAAAATACTTGCATCGTAGTCAAACTTTATTTTGATCATACAGTCTAGAAGCTTGAATGACATTAAAGGCCTATGGCAAAGTATTTGATTCCTAAATGTTAAATATTTAGCTTTAAGAAACATTAGGAAAGGGGTTTGGTTTGTGGCTCAGTGGTAGAGCACTTGCCTAGCATGTGTGAGGCATGGGGTTCGATTCTCAGCACCACATATAAATAAATGAAAAAAAATAAAGGCCCATCAACAACTTAAAAAATATTTAAAAAAATAAAAGAAACATTAGGAAAGACAGAAAAATTTCCAGTGTGTAATATGCAAATATGGAATATAATTTGAACTAAAATACTTTTAAACTTAAAGATTTTTAAATCAGAATTTAGAAGTGAATTAATGTGATGGTTGATTTTATGTGTCAACTTCACTGAGCCATGTAATGCCCAGATATTTGATTGGGTGCCATTAATACTTAAAAGAGTAGCCTGAGTAAAATAGACTGCTTGATCTAATGCAAGTGGACCTCATTCAATCAGTTAAATACAAGTGAGAGAAAATTCCTGCTGTCTGATTGCTTTCAGACTCAAAGTGAAACTCTGGCTCTTCCTGGGATTCAAGTCTGTTGACCTTCAGACAGGAACTATAGTTAGAACTTGTAAGCCCTCATGATCATGTGAACCAATTCCTTACAATAAATTTCCTTTTATATATTTCATGTTAGTTCTGCTGATCTGGATACACCTGATACAGATACTGGTACCATGAAGTAGTGGGCTGCTGTAATAAATACCTACAGATATGGAGGTGGCCTTGTAACTGTGATGGGTAGTGGCTGGAAGAGTTTTGAGGTACCTTCTAGAAATAGTCAAGATTGCCTTGAAGGGCTCTCTTTTCCCCCTATATCTTTTATTGATAGTTGTATATAACAGTGTATATGTTATATGTTGTTATGTATTCATACATGCACACAATTTGGCTAATATCATTCCCCAGTATTTCCCCTTGCCTGTCCCTCCTCCCACCCACTAGTCCCTGTCCCCTTCCTCTGTGCTACTGATTTCCTTCTGATTTTCATATTTCTCCCCCAGCCCCCTTCCAACTTTCTTTTCCTTTTTCCTCTCTAGATTTCACATATGATTCAAAATACATGACCCTTGACTTTCTGAGTTTGGCTTATTTCCCTTAACATAATGTTCTCAAGTTCCATCTGCAGATGAAATAATTTTATTTTTCTTTATGGCTAAATAAAACACCATTATATAGGTATACCATTTTTTTTTTTTATCCATTCATCCATTGTCAGAAACCTAAACTGGTTCCATAGTTTGGCCGTTGTGAATTGTGCGGCTATGAACATGAATCTGAACGCATCACTGTACTCTGCTGGCTTTAATTCTTTGGGATAAATACCGAGGAGTGGTCTAGCTACATCCTTCCCTACTCTTTAGAGAAAACTCTGTTCTCTTTTCCATGGTGGCTATACTAATTTACAATCGTGCCAACAGCATGAAAGTGTTCCTTTTTCTCCACATCCTCTGCAGCATTAATTATTGTTTCTAGTCTTTGGGGGGGGTATGGAAAGAGACTTTTATTAGAAACCCAATTTTACTTTTTTTTTTTTTTGTATTCTTGATGGCTGCCATTCTAACTAGAAATCTCAGTGCAGCTTTGATTTGCATTTCTGTCATTGCTAACCATACTAAACATTTTTCAATATATTTGTTGGCTATTTGAATTTATTCTTGGAAAAGTGTCAGTTTAGTTAATTTGCCCGTTATCGATTGGGTTATTTATTTATTTATTTTTTATGTTCTTTATATATTCTAGATAGTGATCTTCTATCGAAGAGTAGCTCAGATTTTCTCCCATTCTGTAGGTTTTCTCTTCACAAACTTAATGGTTTCCATTGCTGTGCAGAAGCTTTTTAATTTGATGCTATCCCATTTATTAACAGTTGGCATTATTTCTGAACTTTAGAGGTCCTATTGAGAAAGTCATTACCTGCACCTATATGCTGGAGTGTGGACCCTGCATTTTCTTAAGAGTTTCATAGTTTCTGGTCTAATTTCTAGATCTTCAATCTACTTTGAGTTGACTTTTGTGAAAATCTAGTTTTATTCTTCTACATGTGGACAACCAGTTTTCTCAGCACCACTTGTTAAAAAGGCTGTCTTTTCTCCAGTGTATATTTTTGGCACTTTTGTCCCAAATCAGATGACTATATCTGTGTGGGTTTGTCTCTGTATCTTCTATTCTGTACCATTTGTCTATATAACTTTTTTATACTTGTACCATGCAGTTTTGATTACTATGGCTCTGTAGTATAATTTAAAGTCAGGTCTTTTGTGTCTCCCCGGAATCCAGGGGTTGAATCCCTAACCCCCAATGTGATTCTATTTGGAGATAATTCCTTTAGGGAAGTAGTTAGGTTAAATGAAGTCACAATAATGGTACCTTAATTCAGTGGGACTGGTATCATAAAAAAAGGAAGACATCAGATCTCCCTCCCTCTCTCTCCCCTCTTCCCTGTGCCACTTGAGGCCACATGAGGCACCATGAGAATGTGACTGCTTAGACCCATTTTTTTTTTTTTTTTTTTTTTTTTAAATTTTT